>CAJHNH020001746.1:255827-317851 GCA_905116865.2 Candidula unifasciata
GACTGCAAGACAAAATCCCTCATTTTCAACACGTCTAAACAAATTCCAATTTTGTTGTTGTTGGCAAGTAGAATTTTATTTTAATATCGCCTTTACGGTGATTATATAATTCGTGTGATTCTGCAGAGAGGTTCTTTATTTTTTCTTTTCCTATACTTTAAACGACAGTATATTTCAAGGTTTTATTTTTTTATTTCATCACATCACGCCGGCTTCAAGCTTTGGTTAGGAAATCCCCAGACCACCCTATATTATGGGATAGGGGAGGGGAGGGGGAGTTAGGGTTAGGGCTAGTGTTAAATTAATAGCGACTACAACTAAGACCAACCCAAACTCCCCTTTACTATTTGATGGTCTGGGGATTTCTATACCAAATCTCGAAGGCGGCGTGATGTGGTGAAATAACAGAAAAGAACCCACTTCCATCATTCACATATTTAAAGGGCGTAGACACTTTAGATGGTACAATTTGAATAGTAGGGACCTCGGTTCTTTTATAGCTTAGGGTCCAATCCAGTCTGAAACCAGCTCTGGTAGCAGTGATAAAACAGTTTAGTGTATCACTATAAAAACTGCACTGTTTTCAAGAGATAAAGTCGACAAATTCCTACTGTGTAGTCGAATGAATTATCACTATCATGTGCCCTGTCAACTGGCGTAGGCGCTCATGTGTCTCCACAGATCACGATCCCTGGTTGCCTGGAACAGCTCTCTTGATGATATTCCTCCATGCCATCATTTCAGCTCATCCAGCATCTTCTCTCTTGGTCTGCCTCTACCTCTTTTTCCACTGATCTTTCCAGTTTTCACGGTGTTCTCCGATGTTTCTGTTCTCATTACGTGCCCAAAAAACAGTGTTTGTATCCTTCATATTGTTGTATATAGAGATCTACTTTCATTAGTTTCTTTAAGACAATCGTTGTTAGTTACTTTGGCCGTCCAAGGTATTCATAATATTCGTCTCAGAAACCGTATCTCTTTTGTTTCCACATTTTTTCTTAATTTGTAAAGTGACATTCCAAGATTCTCTGCCATACAGCAGAACAGGTTCTATGTAACATTTTAGCACCCTCTTTCTGAGATTAAATGAGAGCGATTTATTGCATAAGATATTTTTCATTTTCTGAAATGCAGTTGTCGCTTTAATCTCTGTCACTCATTTTCGATTTGATGACATAATTGTTCCCAGACATTTGAATTTATTGACTTAGTTGTCTTTTTCCCTCAACTGAGACATCACAATTTGGAGTTATTTTCTTCTCTGATCTAACCATTACTTCCGTTATAGTAGTCAAAAAAATATAAATAAATAAATCATTTAATGTCCGAACAATTAATAATTGCGTGAATGAACAAATGAGGAAATGTTTAAAAATATATGCATAATTACACATTCATTAATTTATTAATTCAATGTTTATTCTTCTGTGGATAAGGAGAGGACGAGTGAAAGCTGTTAAACAATAAATACATATATAAGGTTGTAAATGAGTAATAAATATTTATTTATCGGTTTCTTTGTGAATTGATTAAACATGTGTATCGGTGAAATAAATAGAAGAGTGGAATTTTTACTGCAGTATCTATGGATCGTTGCCGGATCTGCGGAATGTATGCTTTTGAACTACGTACAGGGCAGACAGCATCCTGTTCTGCAGGTGCGAGCCAGATGGGATAAAAACCCGGTTGAATAACTCTGATTCTCTTGGCTTCGACTTTTACTAGACAGTACACATTAGTAGATCGGCTTTGTGGCTAAGTCGATGCGAACGCTTCGTAATGCCGGGATGCCGGGTTCGATCCCAGCTGCGGGTCACGCCCCTTGCGTTGGTTTCGAAAGTGGAATAAAGAAAGCCGACCGTCCAGGGGCAATGGCAAACTAATGGACGTAAATGTGCCTAGAAAAACCACCCAACAGCTAGGGGCTGTTGGGGTTGGTTCTGCAACGTCCTGTAAAGGATACGCAACTAACCTACACATTAGTAGAGCATTTAACAATGCGAAATTTGCGCCTGTGTCTCGATTGCTTCTAGCATTTGTCGATAGTGGTAGCCGTCCTGATTAGGCTAATACATAAAGAATTACAGCGCCCATTATGACAGAAATCACCGCTGGAGTGCTAAGTCGAAGGTGTTTACATATGACAGGCTAATTCATGAAGATAAATGCTTGTAATAAAATGACAGTAATTGCTCTACAATCGCAAAGTAACATGATGAGAGCGCTGTTTGACAAAAAGAAGTTTCTATCAATGCGTCAGAGTTACAAGAGAGAGGCCTGTGAACTAAAATCTAAGATCGAATTAGCCGTAAGGAGATTCATGATCCAAGCAAATTATGCTTCCAGATAGGGGCGGTAACAACAATAAAACGTTCAGGTAAGACCAGCGCCACGGTCCCCTTATAACTGTCTTCTTCTTCTTCTTCTTCTTCTCTTCTTCTTCTTCTTCTTCTTCTTCTTCTTCTTCTTCTTCTTCTTCTTCGGCCTTTTTATCCCCCAACTGAGCATAGGCCCTCAACCAACTCACGCCAAGTCGTTCTATCCTTCGCCATGACATGGAGCTCTCCCCATGTCCTCCCCATCTTTCAAACTTCATTCTCCAGCTCTCTTCTCCTTACAACTGTACAGGAGCGAAACTCGAGGGGTATAATCCTTGTTCAACAGCGCAGTAATAATATAGTTATTAATTTGTGATGAATGGCAAATAAATATATTAATATATTTGAAATAACATAAAATCACGACTATGCATGATTACCGGGCCCAGTTGCCACCCTTACAAACCTTCTAGGAGGAAGACGGGCCAAAAACTGCAGGCATCGAAGTCTGACGATCTCTCTGGCAAACTTCTAAACTTCTAAAAGACTCGACTAAGTAAGTAAGTAAGGTGAACCCAACTACGGCAACGACATACATAAAAGTAAAAGTAAAAATCCCTTTTTCACGCCTTTCAGGCGTATAGGGCATATAGGGCTAGACCTATATTTTTATAGACCAACAGCACAAGATGGGTGATGTGGTCAGCATCACGCCGGCCTCCTTTACTTCCAAGGACTATACCTGGACCCACTCAAGGCTGGGTCGACCTGAGAGTCAAGGTCATTTTTAAAACAAAAGTCTGGCTTCGGCAGGGATCGAACCCACGACCTTTCGATCCACAGTCGAGCGTCTAGCCGCTACGCTGCGGCGACTCCTCAACGACATATATGTATTTATATATATGTGTGTATATATATATATATATATATATATATATATATATATATATATATATATATATATATATATATATATATATATATATATATATATATATATATATATATAGTTAGTAATCTGGTTTTTTTTATTGTGACTAAGTTATTTAATTCAGCAAGCATCAAATGACAAAGACAGTGTCCAATTCTTTTAGCTAGGAGTGAATTACACCAGAGGGCTAGTGATATCAGTATAGGCAAGCAGATCTCACTTTCTCAATTAAGAGTCACATCTCAAAAGATTTGATGCTATTACCACATCCTTGTGAATTAAACAATAAACCGCGTTTCGTTATTTACCTAAAAAAAAAAAAAATAAACTAAACAAGGATATTTGAACTTGAAACATGAAACAATTTAAATATTAACTGGAGTGTTATTTAAATTAGTTCCATTTAATTTTCTTTTTTTTTTTAAATCCTGGATTATTGTACAAATTCATACGCTATCACAGTCTGGTGTGTGTATGTTTGTGTATATATGCATATATATATATATAGGACAAAAGACAAGGATGTGTTTTGTCATTAGTTTTCTTCTCTCTCTATTGTGAAATAATAATGAGGAAGATCAAGGATAGACCAGGATACTAGTTGGAGGTTATAATATAAACAATCTTCGGTTTGCAGATTAAACAGTAATAACAGCTGAAAACGCAGAAGACCGAGAGGAACTTCTAGACAGTGTTCTGATAGAGAGTGCAAAACAGGGACTCACCTGGAATATCGAGAATACATAAACAGTAGTTATATCAAAGAAGAAGATTACTTCAAAATGTCACATAGCAATAGAAGGGGAAGTGCTTAACCAAGTCAATAAATTCTCGTATTTGGGGACTCTGATAATATCAGAGAGCCGATGTGTTCGCAGAATTTAAGAGCAGAAGTGGCCAGGCAAAGGTAGTTTTTCAGGAGATGAAAAGTATTTTATGTAATAATTCACTCCTATTTATCATCATAAAACGTGTATTGAAACGTTTAATCAAGCCTCTTCTATTGTATGGCAGTGAATCTTGGAATGTGAGCAAACAAATTAAGAAGAGTTTGGAGGCAACTGAGATGTGGTTCTTGAGAAAATTGTTGAGAATACCTTGGACTGCAAAACAACCAACATTGAAAGCCTATAAATGGCTAATGAAAGTAGAACGTTATATACAACAATGAGAAGGAGACAAAGTTCTTTGGTCATGTGATAAGAAAAGCAGTACTGGAAAATATCACGACGACTGGAAAGATCACTGGTAGAAGAGGCAGGCCAAGAGAAATGATGGTGGATGGCTTAAGACAGTGGTATGGAGGAGTATCATCATTGGAATTGATCCAGGACCCCAAAGAACGACTTCTGTGGCGTCGCATGAACGCGTTCGCCAGCTGGCAAGGCACTTGATGATTACACACACACACACATATACACACATACATACACATCAAACACGTTAATTGCATTTTCAGGGCAGGACGTTGCAGAATCAGACTTAATTGTTTGGCTCTTTGACTTGACTAAATAATTTTACGTTCAGTTGAATGTCATTACTTTATACACGATATGATCATGGTAATATTGCGAATAAAAAAACACAAGGCGGTCAGCTGCCAGATCGCCTGCAGTTGGAATCGAACCGGGAACCTAAGAATTACGAAGCACGTTTGCTACGCGTAAGCTATAGACAGTGACCCCTCCCCCACCCCCATATATATATATGTCTCTCTGTCTCTCTCTCTTTCTCTCTCTCTCTCTCTCTCTCTCTCTCTCTCTCTCTCTCTCTCTCTCTCTCTCTCTCTCTCTCTCTCGAGACGAGGGAGAGTCAAAAATTATATACACTTTTTATTCTACAATTGAGTTAAATGAAGCTAGGGTTTCGTTATCCACATCATTTTTCTACGTACTTTTGCCTAACTTTTGCCCAACTTTTGCCCAACCTTTGCCCAACTTTTGCCCAACTTTTGCCCAACTTTTGCCCATATTGTGCCCTACTTTTGCCCAACTTTTTCCCAACTTTTGCCCTACTTTTGCCCAACTTTTGCCCTACTTTTGCTCAACTTTTGCCCAACTTTTGCCCTACTTTTGCCCAACTTTTGCCCTACTTTTGCCCTACTTTTGCCCAACTTTCGCCCAGCGGTCAACAACTTTACATATTTCTTCCAAATAAAAGAAGCCACTTTTACACATCATTTTGCAGGTCAGTCTGAGGCAAATCGGCTTCCTCTTCGTGTGTTACACTTTTTTGACCACTTTTGAACTTTTTGACCCACAAAAACGAAATTTTACGTAATAGTCAACTTCTCCCATATTGCGATGATAATCTGCGATGCATTTTTTTTTAAATCTCTGACCCTCCGGCAAGAGCAATCATAACACTTCTCGTTGTTCCTCTGTTGTAGAAACTTCTAATGGAGCGGCCATTATATATCTGCACCAGAAGGAAGAAAAATAGGGGAATTAGGATGAAACGTTTACAGCATTCCAAAACATTATAACAATCAAATAAACGAGGACAGTAGTCAGCGATATATATATATGTATGTATGTATACGACCTGATGTAATTTTGTGAAATGAAAGTGCGTTTCTAAAAGTGTAAGACTAAATAAATATTATTGGCGGGGTCAGTCAGTACGACAATCGTCCCGGACTCATTGTGTAGGAGTTTTTATAATAGACAAAGAATGTTCATCATTTTTTTTTAAATGGGGAGCCCAGGAGTAAACCTGCTGCCTCCTATAAAGCAATTTGTAAAAGGTTTCTAATTAGAGTTGTTTCCTTCGAAGCCGGAGTGCTTCTGCCTGAGAGAGAGAGAGAGAGAGAGAGAGAGAGAGAGAGAGAGAGAGAGAGAGAGGAACCAATAGTCTGCACACAGATAAAACAGATGTATAAAACATACGTGCATGTAAAACGCAAAACCGGAAACAATACCTACCTCAAGAAGTGGACGAACATTCAAGACTTGCTGCATAGTTTACAGCTGTGAAGGCGAAGCACATGAAGATTTTGTTTTAGAGAAATGAATCCTTTTTACTGATCTACAGACAAATCCCATTAATGTATATTTTTTTTTTTTTCAAGTTAGACTACACAAGCTCTTTTTGTTTGCACAAACTGTTTATCTTCGGACCGAAAAGAGGCAACTTTAATAACAAGACTACGCAGGTTAATGTAACCTATCTGCGTTATTGAATAGGGTTAACATGTGATGAAATTCAATAGGGTATACTAGCTGATGCTGTTTTCAACTTCTTTGTATTACATGCTGTTATCTGATATCTCTTCGCTTGCGCTTGTTTTATTAATTCCATCAAATGTTTATTCGCTTTTTTTTTTAAAGCCAGCTTTACCCCAACTGTCTCCAGTTAATATTTTTTGGGTGGTCAAATGTCATTTAAAACAAAATAATGGTGTCATTGATCACGAACTGAATACAACAATGTGAGAATGTGAGAGTAGAGTATTCTTCATTATCAGCGCAATCCTATAGTGCGTTCCAGAACTCCTGCTGAAATTTAACAATGTTAAACTCGGTTACCGTTAGGTGTAAGTTGTTGAAGTTTGGCGTGCAGCCTGTAAATAATGATGTATATCCTAGTCGTCCCCATGTGGGATGCAATTGTTCGTTATTTGAAGCCCCACCCTGGCTTTTGCAGGGGGCCCTAAATATAGCCGGACCATAAATATGGCCTCAACGGCTGAACGGAGTTTCCAGGACCTCAACACAAGTGATGCTCATCCCCATGGTGCCACTTTGTGTCACTGAGTATTTATCGCTTTTGTGATGACCTGTTGGGGTACAATTTACTTAATTATTTGTAATATTATGTCTTTGTAAGAATCTTTTATTTTTATTTTAAACAAACATGTGTTTATTATTTTACCTTTTTGTTGCTGTTGCGATATATTATTATTTTCAAAATACAGACACTGATTCAAAGCAAACAATCAGTATGCTTATAGTAACTTTAGTAAATTAAGAGGAACTTAACAGAACATAAAATTGCACGCGTGTCATTCGCGTTCCACTCTCAGGTGGTCATCTCCAGTATAAATCTCAGGTTTGTTGTAGATTTTTCATTAAGTGCCGAATAGGCTATCAAAATAGTCACCACGCATCGCTACACATATAGACTGATTTCCAAACAATCCTAACATCTGTGTCAATCACTGCTTAATCTGTCTTTTATTATTATTATTACTACTAGTCAAACAAAGTTCAAAGAAGTCACCATCTTAAGAAAACAGCAAATATAAATTACAAAATTGCTAGATTTAATTGCCTGGCTTCGCACGGGGTAGTGAAAGAAAGTCTTACTCTCCCGTCTTCTACCTCATTTTGGTCTCCATAGGGGTCTAACTAAAACCCTGTATTTAATATCACGTCTTTTACTTTATTTTTGTTTCCACCAGAGGTTAGTTGCGTATACTTTACAGGACGTTGCAGAACCAACCCTAACAGCCCCTGGCTGTTGTATGGTTTTTCTAGGCAAATTTACGTCCATAAGTTTGCCATTGCTTTCTGGACGGTCGGCTTTCTTGATACCACTGTCGAAACCAACGCAAGGAGCATGGCCCGCAGCTGGGATCGAACCCGGTATCCCGGCATTACGAAGCGTTCGCAGCGACTTAGCCACATAGCCGACATGGTCTCCAACACTGCCGTATATTTAGTCCTTGCCCCTAAATACACCTGAGGCATCCCATGTCATACTAACACCATTATTAGACAGTTTGGGAGACAGACAATAACAAAAAAACCAAGGATTCCATATTTGTTTATTTATGTGAGTGGCGTAGACACAATGGAACCTACCAATCAAATACCTTTCTTAAATGTGTGTATATTCTAGACAACGCATTACGGTCTACTGTGTTTGTAAATCGTTGCTGTGTTAGTTATTCGACCTATGCTCTGTTATTATATATTTACTAATCTATCTAGCCACCTCAATGGTTCGAGATTAATTATATCCATATTTCATAGTTGTAGATTTCCAGTTGTATGGAAGAAATGGCCACTAAAGACACCTTTTTTTGGAGCGCCTTGTTGACCATGTTCTTAGTGCATTTGTTTCCATAGCGGGGCGCACACGCCACTTGCAGGTGACATGTTCGATTCCCGGCACGGCAACCAAAGCTTTTGATTTTTATGATGTCTAGTGCGTTCTTCTTTCTACTTCTTTATATGATTGCTGATTAAAACATTGTCTGTTTGTTTTTATATTTAGTATCATCAGTCTTAAGCAAGTTCGTGTTTCAGAGGTTTAACTGTAGCTAAGTAATCAGCATCATCATATGCCTTGCGGTCTGGCATGAGCAATTATGCTTCCCTACAAACTGCGATCGGCAACTGCGTGTATTAGTTCGTGTTGACACTCCTTATGTCAGGACACAAGACTGTCAAGAATCTTCTCGCGCTATCTTCCTATGTTCTTCTTTCCACGTATCATTCCGTAGGTCACGACATGCTTCAGTTTCCTTCTCTTAATAACAAGAGTCCAAAAATGGTGACTGTATCTTTATGATGTTTGTAATGTCTTCGCTCCCTGGCCTGTTCCAAAACATCCGGGTTGCGTTTTTTTTTCTCCCTGTCTATGAAATTATTTTGATTCTCCTGTAAAACCACATCTCAAATGCCTCAATAAATTGTCTTGCTTTTTTTTAATTTAATCGTAATAGCTATGTAACAGAGAGACAGAGTACATTACACAATAGATAGCTGTGTGGATGAGGAATGTTCTAGAAACCAGAAAATGGGTTGGAGACTGTAGACAAGCTTCAGTTTCTTCCATACTATGTTTTCTACTTGCAGCCTGACACGTAAATGACAGGATGTGTACAGGCTGTATGATGTTATCACACATCCATCCGACAGAGAAAATATTGTCAGTGCTTCAAGCTATGGAGAGGCCTCTGTGACGCAAACGAGGAAACAAATTTACTTCTGAGATAAGAGAGCTCGCTGAAGCAGCAGACAAGAAAGAGAATGAAACAGCCCTTCCAAGTGCGGATGAGGAAAACAAGTGATGCAGACAGCAATAACAATTTCAACAAAAAAGTCTCAAACAATAGATTGTACAATTTAATGCCTGGCATATTTCACTGTAAACGGGCCTGCGTGCCCAAGTCGTAACCCTTTAAAAAGAAGTTTGTGTGTTCGTACGTTCGTTCGTATCTCATCATGTGTTTACTAAGCATCGCTGAGCATGTGCTACAACACTGTCAACTGTATGCTAACAACAGAGACGCAATCTGGCCTGTTCCAACCACACTGAAGACAAAACTGTATGGTACACGAGAAGATATGGATTGCACGATAGCTTTCATAGAGGCTACCGGCCTCCTGATATAAGTTTTCTGACAGATGGATCAAAGAAGAAGAAATAAGTGAATCCTTTGTAACCGAACCAACGTATCCCGGCAACCCTGTTACCTGTCAGTCAACTCTTATTGGATTTTCGGTAAGAAAATAAATGTGAGATAGCTTTTTGAGAAGCAGACGGGGAAAAAACGATCCAGTTTTTCAAGAAGAAACTGAGGAAAAAAGATTTTCTCTTCTTTCAAGAGAAGATGAGCATCAGTGCGACAGTGGTTGAAAACAAAAAACAAAACAAAAAAAAGACAGCCTGCCGAGAACCGGTGAGAAATCTCACAGTAAAGAAGGTTGTTATAAACAATATCATTTATTTGTGACGTAAATTGGACAGGGAAGGGGTTACTGCAGTCAAACGATGACAAGAACTACTAGATAACATAAACATTTGACTAGAAAGCGCAACGCAGGAAACTGGGTAATATCGCCCAGATGACGTCATAGGACAGTCCAACATTTTAAAGGGTGTTAAGACTGGGTTTCCGGCTTTCTGATGCCTTTTACGACCCCAAAACATCTAGAACTGGCCCTAACCCTAACCCACCTACGTCCCACGAGAGAGTGCAGCCTAGGTCGCACGACTGCATGCAGCCTAGGTCCCACAACTACATGCAGCCGATCACCACTCCCTAAAATATTAGACTGTTCCGTGACCTGTGGATTTCCCCTGTTTGGGGTAGGATATTATGAAAGTACTGGAAATTCTAATACTTCGAAGACGAGGGCTATTTGGAAACGGAAAATAAACCACAAACTGGTCAACAACAAAATAGTTCACAATCAACATTAAAACGTGTACAGCCAGAGCAGAGGGCACGGCACCCGTGCATATTTTCTAGAGCCGGGGCTTGAAAGGTATCATCCTTGTTGTAGTGCTTAAAAATAATAACGATTAAAATACTGTTCTCAAATAATCGTAATATTTTTTAAATAATGGGTGGAGGGGGGGGGGGGCGGCAGAGAAAGGCACACAGCTTAATCCCTTTGCCAACACAGCCCCTCCTCACCCCAGTTGTTTTTGGGGCGGTGGGCGTCAATACGCCTACGCCCCAACGTTTTGGCGTCCCTGACCCAAGAGACTACTTGCAACATGTTACCAGCTAAACCAAAACTGCTCAACATAAAAATGACAAAGAGATTCTGAATTATTCACTGCTACATTTATTGATCCAACGGAAATGTTTTTGTTTCGGCTTGTTTGTTGCTGGAAAGAATGTTAGGGATTTGCCATTTCTGATGATGGCCTCACGGCTGGCTTGTTTGATATCATTTTCTGGTTGGTGAAGCAGCCTTTTGTCGTCGCCCGTTATATTATATTGCAATATCCATTTGCCATTATTTCGTTTGTGTTTTGGCAACGCTGTTTCTTTGTTTTTGTCGTATTTTATTTATATATATGAACACACACAAACAAACACACACACACACACACACACACATATATATATATATATATATATATATATATATATATATATATATATATATATGCAAACTCTCCTTATGTCGGCGTCTGTGATTTAGGCGTTGCGAACGAGCTTCGTAATGCCGGGGTGCCGGGTTCAGTCCCAGCTGCCGACGGTTTGTCTTTCGTTGGTTTCGACAGCTGAGACAACCAAGAGCTGACCGTTCAGATTTAACGAAAAACTACTAAACGTAAAATTTGCCTTGAAAAACTGCTACTGCTGCTGCTGCTGTTATTACTATTACTATAAAAACAACAACTACTGCAATTGCTGCTGCTGCTACTATTACTACTACTACTACTAGTAGTAGTAGCAGTACTACTAGTAGTATTCCTGCTGTTGTTGCTGCTACTACTACTACTACTACTACTACTAACGTGTTGAAATAAAATTAAATGTATAAACTTATACAGTGTTCCCTCTGTGTACATATTTAACCCGTTCCTGATTCTCTGGCGTATACCAAACAGTACGTCTACCAAAATAATGAGAGAATGATTAATCCGTTCAGTATACTAAATAAAATACATAAATAAAAAGCAATGAGATGAAATAAATGAACATTTATCCGCACTTTACTTTCACGAAAACGTCCAAGTGCTTATTAGAGTGCTACTGAGAAGAAAATAGTGGAACCATCTGGTACAGCACGCAGCAATTCCAAATCACTAACATGTTTGTCCGGGGAAATGAGAGGGCTGAGAGGAAAGAGATGTGCCTGGGGGTTCGTAGCAAAAGTCAATGGAAAATCTTTAGTGCAAGACAGCCTAGTATACGACAACACAACATCTAGCATGAGAATGGAGGTGGAGGCGGTAACTTCAGCTCTCCGTTAACTAGAGAACAAGATGCATACACATGTCGTAACTGTAATAGACATTGAAAGCATGCTGAAAAAGGGGAAGACAGTGATGCTTCGAGCAGAGTGGCAAACTTCACTGGAAAGGTCACGGGTAGTGAGAATACTTTGGATCAATGTCGGCGTGGTGGTTAATGAAAAGGCAGACATATTGGCTGAATCTGCACCACTGGGTGGTGAATTGATACATGACAAGGCAGATGTGATCAAGACCGTTTGGGAAAAAGCAACGGAATCAGTAGAGAAAAAAGATTATTATGGCCTGGAGAGAATGAGGCACCTGAGTGTAAACAGAGGGTATGGCCGGCTGACTACACTCAGACGACAGGAACATTTAACCAAATTGTGACCGGTACCATCAGTACTGGAACTCTGCGCTGGCTGCTGGAGATGAGGACGGAGCATGCATAGGAATGCCCCAAGTGCTGTTATGTCAATCCTTGACTCAGCTCAACTCAACTCCAAGGAAATGAACTAGAGAAAATACTGACTGTCTTCGATTATCTTTGTTACTTTACTTACTTAGGGTCAGAACATCGCTTATAGGGACGACTGTTGTGAAAGGTCGTGAAAGAGCTGATGCTCCGGTTTGCAGGGCGCAATGAGCCATTTGTGGAAAGGGGATACATCATCACGTATACCGAGGTATCCATGTTAAAAGGGACCTCTTAATTATATGGCAAAATTATTGTCGCCCCCACCTGAAAAAATAGAAGGGGGCTCACTATGCATAAATCCCTACGTTCCAGCGCCTGTGATCATATATGTTCGATAAAGGCTTTCTGAAGATCCGGAGAAGGCATTGACTCGATACGTCTCTGGCGTAAACAATAGTGTTGTTTACTTTACTTTACTTAGGGTCAAAACGTCGCTTAGAGGGGCGACTATGACCTGAGTTGTGAATGGGGTGAAAATTAAAGTGGAAGGACGCATGTTTGCTTGGTTGAATCTAGGACATCAGGTGACTACGACAGAGTGACTCAACCAGAGTGACTCACCTCACAACGTCGGGTCACTGCAGATATTTATGATTACCCCTTCATTATCATACTGCTAATTGTTTCATGTGGTTTCACCTGTCAACAAGATAGCACTGACGGATCGTAGCTGAAATTAGTTTTTCTAGTCAAAAACACCTGATCACAACTATTTAAAAAGTATAATTAAAGTATATTAAACTTAATAATCTATACTTCCACTGTTTATTACAGCTAACACATACACTTTGCAACAATAAATAATCAAAAGTAGGTCTGTTTTCTTCAGCATTCCTAGCTCTTCAGGTTCATTGCTGCCGATATCACCCACCTCCATTCATCTCTCTGGCTGGCTTTGTCTTTCCAGATAGTAACACCAAGTGTTTGCAGGTCTGTCTGGATATTTTCTTCCTAACGACTTCTTCGTCTGCCTCGTGGTCTGCGACCATTAAGCTCCTTTGTGTGTACAGATTTTACTTATCTGACTTTCTCTCAACATTCCCCAGCCGTTTCAGTCTATTAGCTCTCATGATACCAGTGATCAAACGTGATTTAAACAAGATTTTGAATTTTGTTGTTGCTTCTCACTTTCCCTTCCCCTGTCTTTGTATCTTTGAAGAGTACAGATGTTCGTTGTAATACTCTGTTTTCGAAAAATTTATAATAAAGCTTCATCTATTTTAGTGTTGCTCCGAGTTTTAGAGCATTAAACGACAAGCCTTATCAACGTTTTATAAATGTTGATCTTGCTGTTGCAAGACACAGACTTTGACTTTAGTAGATATTGACAGGCATAGTAAACTTTTTTTTTCAGATTGTATTCTAGATTGTATTTCTTCTATGAGCATGCTGAATGAGTTAAAAAGTGCACCAAAGTACTTAATTGTTTCCGCTCGTTTGATTATAATTTTATTCACTTGTATGTGGCCAGAGTTTATATCCTTTCACTGTCTCATTATTGTTATGCGTTCTTTCTTATCTTGATTGATAACTAGTCTCAGTTTGTGAGCTGCTTCTTTGAAGAGAGTCAGTATTTTTACAGTATCTAGTTCATTTTCTTTAACGATATCTATGTCATCTGCATAACCAAACATTCCTGTAGTTTTTTTTTTTTTTTTTTCCATAGTACAATCTTTTTCAATTTCTTTATAATTTTCTCCAGGGCCAAATTAAAAAGAAGTAGGGACAGAGCATCACACTGCTTTAAAACATATATTATTTGAAAAGGGTCCGACTTTCTGCCTTTATGTGTTACTATATTATAAGTGTCTTCCACACATAGTTTGGTCATGATGATTAACTTCTTTGGTATTCCAAAGTCCTTCGTAGCATTAGATAATCTGTTTCTGTGTACACCATTATGTTTGTTTTTATAAATCCACAAAAACGGTGTGTACATCTCGTCTGTATTCCCAATTTGTTCTGCTATTTGCCGTAAAATGATTGTCTGATCTTCGTTTTCTTTTTTGCGTTCACCATTTGTAAACTCTGGTGAACAATTCTGCTTCTTCGTCCACTTCTGAACTGCAGCCCTTTTCCAGAACCTGAGTGTTGCGTGTGTATCCGTTTGACTGATCTGACACATTTGTGCGCAGACTATTTGTTCCTTGTCGCTCAGGCAGATGCACTCCGACTTCGAAGTAAGCTCCCAGGAAGACTCTTACGACATGCTTTTGGGTAGGCAGTGGGTCTATTCTTGTTTTCCCTATAATAGGGCCCCGGAACCCACACGGGGGGGGGGGGGGGGGAGGGGGGTATCCGATCCATTGTTGATCTATTCTGTCGGAAACCAACTTGGTAATCACCCGATATATCTTCGACATATGGTTTTAGCATATTTAGCAATAGCGCAGATAGTATCTTATAGCTTGTAGATACTAGTGATATTTTCCTTTATAATTTTCACATTTATACTTGTCTCCTTTCTTAAAAATGGAAATTAATAATGACTCTTTCCATTCATGGGGTAATTTCTCCGTCTTCCAAATTAGTTTGATTAATTCACATATCTTTAAATGGATGACCACCTTCTTTTATCAGTTCAGCAGGAATTCCATCAGCACCAGTTGCTTTGTGTTTTTCGTTAGCACAGGAGCGGAGCAACTATGGGGTGACCCGTTTGCTATGAAGCTGAAACTAAGATTACCAGACTGCCAGTTGCTTTATTGTTTTTAAGGGGTCACTACACGGCATTTTTTTTTCAATTTATGACAAAAATATAACTTTTTCAATGTGTTCGTTTTTGTAAAGTTCGGCATTCGTAGAATAGATGACACACAAAATTTATGTCATTTGTTAACAATTTAGCATTGAAAAGGTAATACTAACGACACCACCTCATGCACTTTTTTAAGATAAAAAAAAAGTTTAAAAGTCAGTTTTCTCAAATCTCTATATTTCAGTTTGCTGTGTGTGTGTGAAATCCTAAAATCTAAGCTAATATAAGGATTAGAAACATGAAATTTTGTTTGCACACTCTGTAAACAATATTATAGGGACTGGTCTATCTAAAAGTAGATTTTAGAAAGTTTTTTTTTTTTTTTTTTAAATTTGATTATTGTTTTATGATGCTAGATTTTTTTGACTTTTTCAATAAACCTACATTTTAATATTCTAAGAAAAATATTTAAAAGCATGTTTTAAGTAAATAAACTAGACCTGTACCTCTAAATAGGATAAATAATCATAAATCCATCATCTACTGTTGAATAACTATGTTTGTTTTTAAATTTTAAGGATTCTAAGTACATATTGTTTTTTCACAAGATGGTGGCTATTGCCATGACAACTATGATTTTTTAAACACTTAAAGTATACAAATGTAATAACATGTATCCCTACAAATGATCATTATAAAATAACTGCTCTAGCTCTGTAAATAAAAAAATAAAAATTTTTGGTGTAGTGACATACAGTCCAAATGTAGCAGGTCCTTTGCAGAACGTCGCTCTCATCACGGTCTGCCTGAAAGAAACTCGGTCTCTCGCCAGTTCTCCCGCCTCATGTATTTTCATACTCAAGGAGTCACTTATATCCTGTGTCGATCTTCGTGTCGGTCGGCCCCTACCTCTCCTTCCTGGTACCATGCCTACTGCTATAATTTTTTTCCAGTCCCTCGTAAAGCTTGATATGACCAAAATAGTCCAGCTTCTCAGAAAGGATGCTGTTTATTAGCCAATCTTCCTTGATGTTCAGATCTTTTAAGATGTCAATATTTCTGCTCTTCTTTGTCCAAGATATTGTGAGAATCTTCCTATAGCATTTCAGCTCAAAAGCCCCTATTCTCTTTCTTAATGACATCCAGTACTTTTTTAGAATCGGGCTGTTTAATATTTGGGTTAAATAATAATATCTCTTCCTGTGGAGAAGTATTTATTGATTCACAATTTAACAATTCAGCAAAGTATTCCTTGCATATGTTACATATTACCTCATCATTATTTATCGTGTTTTTGTTTGCAAAATTTGGACTTAAAAATTTACCCTAGTTATTTCAGGATCCTTGGCGGTGCTACGGAGTTCGTTCATTGCGCTGAGATTCTTCGAATTCAGGCTTGAGTTTGAAGTATAACGGAGCCCTTATGGTTTACTGCCCTTGTGCCATGATGTTGTTACGTCATCTCAAACTATTTATAAACACTTTCTGGATTCGTTGTTCTGATGGTTAGCTTCCATATTCATGACAATGTTGTTCGTGTATTCTCGCCTTTTTTCTTTTGCAGCTTCTTTACATTGTGTTATATATTTTTTCTTCAATTCGTATGTTGCTAGTATCATTAAGCCACATGTGCCGGGTATTTTTTCCTCCTCACTAACCGCTTCTTTTCATTTTTACTGAACCATGTGTTCTTTTTGTTTATGGTGGACACAACAAGACACTCTTCTGCAGTGGTTTGAATTATATTAAAGTTTCCAAATCTAGCACTGCCACTACTGCAACTACCAATCAGAAGTAGATGACTAACATAAAAATCCACTACTGAAATCAAAACTCCCTGTGTGAGTTCTGGGGCTCCATTGTGGGGAAAACAAGAATAGACCAGTCTCTCCATCAAGCATGTCGTAGAAGTTGACTAATATTGGGCCTTGTTCAAAGTCGGAGTGCGTCTGTCTGAGCGAAAGGAACAACCAACTGCACACAAATAAGCTCGTAAAATGGATGTACACGCAAAACTCAGACCCTAGGACAAAGTCAAAGTCTAGATGGACGAACACCCAGGACTTTCCATCGGAGCTTATAGCCGGTGAACAAAGAAGAAGAAATCAAAACGTGTATATCTCATATTAGCACACTCTTTAAATGCATGGATTGAATGAAACACCAAGCTTTTATAATACCTCTCTCATAAATAAATTTGTATTATTGTTTCTTTGGAGATTGAAGGGGTATCTAGGATTTGTTTTAGGGGCTTGTTGCTGGGGCTATGATTTTGTAACCTCCGGCTGTCAAACTTTAGGTTGCAATCCGGAGGGAAAAACGGAAGAAATAGACTCTGTATATCCTGGTTATAAACTAGAAAGATTGAACAGGATATCGCCGATTAAACTACTTTTACTACCACCACTACTACTACTACTGCTGCTGCTGCTGCTGGTGCTACTACTATTACTTCTAGTTGTGCATCCTGCTGTTTCAGAACTGTACGGGTTCCCCTAGTATTTATCAATAGATTTAATATTGGCTGTTCGTCCATCTGGACTTTGACTTTGTGCTAGGGTCATCACATAAGTGCTGCGTCTCCATCTTCAGCAGCCAGTGTGCAGATCTCCACTTTCTATGATACCAGTAAAAGTCTGATTGTACCTTACCCCTGGGTGTTATTGTCGTTATTAAATAAAGGAAGCCAATGGTTATAGACAGAAATTGTCACCTACGCCGACCGCCAAAGGTGGTGTAGATTAGATGAATAGGCCAGGCCCATTTGTATTCCTCAAGGTCTTTATATCCGGTCTCCACGCTGCATTGTGGGTATTCGGTTTTGTTTGTATTGCTACAGCTTCTGGTCGATTCAGTTTCCATCAGGGTCTTCTTCAATGTTTCCTATCGGGAATATAAGCGCGAATCACGGTATCGTGATGGGTAATGGAGATTATCTTTTCAACAGAATGCTTAATTAATAAATGTATTGTAAATTGATAATTATCTCATGTTTAATTAATATTTTACCGTAGCTGCTGTTAAAGTTTATCTTGTCATTATCACCGCCATGTTGATTGCAGTCATCATCATTCATTCGCTTGTCTAAAAAATAAATTGATACTATTTAGTAGCAGCTAATGCTTTACCACTATAAAATGGGAAAGATGACCGTATGAAAAGTAGCTGTTGAATGCATTTAAATAAATGCTTGAACAATGAAATTAGAAATAAAACCTCAGCTGGCTGGAGGCTAGTTAGTTTAAGTTAGGTTAAAATTTAACTGGTCACCCTATGAACTACATCATCATCATGAACTCATGAAAACTGTACAACTTCACATACTACAAGTACAGTGTATTGTATCAAAGGGTCATATTAAATTGATGATGATAAACCTTGGTCTACCGAGCATCTCTGGTTAAACCCACTAAAGGCAAGGGACATGGCTGGATGGGTGGCGCCTGCCTTACAGACAGATCATTGTTTTTTTGTTTTTTTACATTAGTCTCACAAGTTGACAAGCATTGAATTTTGCCAAGTAGAGCTGGGCATGTAAAAGAACACAACTATAGAATGGAGCAACTACTTACGGGAGGTTTCTGCCAAAACATTATTATTGAATCCTGCAGTGATTGCTGGAGAGAACACCACTGTTGAAATTGATGAAAGTCTGTATACAAGGCAGAAAAATTGTGTGGGACGAGTGTTTCCACAACATGGGGCATTTGGTGGACAATATAGTCTGTTATCTCTGCTGCTGCTGCCACAACAGTGGGTATTTGGTGGACAATATAGTCGGTTATCTCTGCTGCTGCCACAACAGAGGGTATTTGGTGGACAATATAGTCTGTTATTTCTGCTGCTGCTGCCACAACAGTGGGTATTTGGTGGACAATATAGTGTTATTTCTGCTGCTGCTGCCACAACAGTGGGTATTTGGTGGACAATATAGTCGGTTATCTCTGCTGCTGCCACAACAGAGGGTATTTGGTGGACAATATAGTCTGTTATCTCTGCTGCTGCTGCCACAACAGTGGGTATTTGGTGGACAATATAGTCTGTTATTTCTGCTGCTGCTGCCACAACAGTGGGTATTTGGTGGACAATATAGTGTTATTTCTGCTGCTGCTGCCACAACAGTGGGTATTTGGTGGACAATATAGTCAGTTATTTCTGCTGCTGCTGCCACAACAGTGGGTATTTGGTGGACAATATAGTCGGTTATCTCTGCTGCTGCCAAAACAGAGGGTATTTGGTGGACAATATAGTCTGTTATCTCTGCTGCTGCTGCCACAACAGTGGGTATTTGGTGGACAATATAGTCTGTTATTTCTGCTGCTGCTGCCACAACAGTGGGTATTTGGTGGACAATATAGTGTTATTTCTGCTGCTGCTGCCACAACAGTGGGTATTTGGTGGACAATATAGTCTGTTATCTCTGCTGCTGCAGCTGCCACAACAGCAGTTGCCGCATTCCGACCTCTCTCCAAATAAAATTGTTTGGATTGTCAATTTGCGAACCCAGCAGTATACATCTAGAATGATTGGCCCTTTTAGAGCCACCCCTAAGGTACCCCAATTCGTAACTTATCCTACCGATTGCACATAGTTTCACACACACAAAAATTGCAAAACAGTTTCCTACTGCCCAGAAAAAAAAAGGAAAAAACCCAACCCACAAAAACTGCATCCTCCCAATTGCACATAGAGCCCACAGCACACACACACACACACAAAATAAAGAATGCACAGCAAAAAAACTTCACAGCGCACAGAACATAATTACAGAGAAGTGAAAACTGCTTGACAAATGAAATGCCAAATTAATACACTATATCCTTCATCTACCACCACCCCACCTCCCCCCCCCCCCCCCCCTGAAATATTAGACTGTCCCTTGACCTGTGGATTTCCCATTTTTGTAGTTGATGTTACGAAAGTACCGAACACTAAACTGATGATGTTAACTTGTATTGCAGCACATCATTGCTCCGTTAAAACTTGCAGGTCCAGGAAATACAATTTTGTTCTATTTTGTTTCAGACACACTTGATAATGGCATGCCAGGTGTTATGTCTTCTATGGGGGTATCCATGGGCGGACACCCGCCACCAGACATCAAACCAGACATATCCTCACTGACATCACCCACGCATGGAGGCTACTATGGGTTTGGTCCCATTGGGATTCCTGGTATGGCCACCTCGACCCATCACTCACCAGGACCACAGCAGATGCACTCGCCAACCTCCTCTATGGGCTCACCGTCCATGACATGCTTGAGTCCAGTAGGGCCAAGCTCTTCTCCTGGGCTACCTCATTCTTCAAGCACAAAGAACAGCTGCGCCATCTGTGGTGATCGTGCCTCGGGGAAGCATTATGGGGTACATAGGTAAGTACAGTAGGCCTTGAGTTAGATCTGCATCAGGGCAGATAACATTTTTATTTTAAACCCTAAATACAAAAAAAGTCAAATCTGTTAAATGAATGTGCACGCAGAACTTAGGTTCTGAAACAAGTCCAAAGTCCAGAAATGGACGAACAACCAGAACTTTCCGTCAGAGTTAACTGCCAGAGAACAAAAATATTAAGAAGAATTTAATGTATATCAGATTCTTTAGCCGTTTGTTATACTGTCAACATAAGTAAGAAAAGAGTGATTGTTAAAGTGTTATATAGAACCTCTTTTGTTAGATAGATGAATTTGAGGCATTGACAGGAAGCAGAACACCTGCTGGCACTGTAATCCTGGTTTTTGAGAAAGATGGAAAGATTTGAATTTAAAACAAAAAAAGGTAACAAATGAGCCTTGAGACAGATGAGAATGATAAACAAAAACTAGACACAGTCAGAAACACAGAATTGTTTTGTTAACGATGAGTTCTAGACTTGGTGAACAAACTAACTTTATTTCCAAAGGGTCACAAATTGGGCGCACAGGCCTGTCTTACATTCAGCCATTCGAAAACTTATCTTTCATACTATTGTATTTTATCTGGGAAGCATGTTATGTTCATATAACAATGTACACAATTTGATTATCAATTAAAATACACAAAAACGTAAATGATAATACACAAATTAAAATGTGAGTACCTATGTAGAACGTACGTACATACATACATTGGTTAGTCAACTGATTATCATCATCGAACCATTCAGTCCATAGGTGCTCAGATCCCCTCTTCAGCATCTCCCTCAGTGTGTAGTTAGTTGCTTATGACACCAGTTCAATGTTGGTTTACTGTTCTTTAGCTCCATGTGTAGCGCTCCTCTCTGACTTCACCATTTTTTTATGTTATGTTCGTGTAGTCTTGTCAGTGTTGCCTGTTCACAATCATTACTTGATTCATTTAATCGAGCCGCCTCTCTGAGGGCATTCATATATCAGCCCTCTCCATTGCTCGCTGTTTCCTACGTAAGCATCACTTGCAAGTCTGTCTGTCTGTTCATTGTCCTTTACACCAGAATCACCCGAAAAAATATGAAACTGGTTTTGATCTACCCGTTGTTATATGCAACCCATACGTACGTACGTGCGTGCGTACGTACATACATACATACATACATACATACTATGTATGTACATACACAAGTACACATATGCTTACTTTCATACATGCGTACATACATATATATCTACATTTATACCTACATACAAGCTTAACAAGATTTGAGGGAAAAGCAAATGAAAGATTAATACCTTGATGCTTGGTCATTTGGATGGGACAAGAGGAGTCCTGAAGTGATCCATCATTCAGATGATCATGTGGGATGGCAAAACATGACTATCTGCATTTATTGGCTGGATACATAATGATGCTATGTTAGCGTTATTCTAGTTTGTGACATATTTTCTTGAATGTGCAACCTCTATTTACAGTTGTGAGGGTTGCAAGGGGTTCTTCAAACGCACGGTGCGTAAAGATCTAACATATGCATGCCGGGATGAGAGAAGTTGTTTGATTGATAAGCGCCAACGGAACCGCTGCCAGTATTGTCGCTACATGAAGTGCCTGTCAATGGGCATGAAGAGAGAAGGTAAATATCATGTGGCGCCGCAAGGTGCGAATGTCCCCATTGTATTGGTTGTAGAGCTCTTGTTTGGTTTTAGCACTGGTAATTTCTGTGCCTGAAATACAAGGTATTCAAAATGATGGATACACTTTTATTTATGTGTAATTCCTTGAATGTACAATACATATAAATAATATACATATGAGAGAGAGAGCAAGGTCAGAGTTTACAAACTTAAGTAGAGGTTATAGATGTTCAGTATGGCCGCTGTGTGCTGCTCAGCATACATCTAAGTGCTGCTCGGCATACATCTAAGTGCTGCTCGGCATACATCTAAGTGCTGCTCGGCATACATCTGAGTGCTGCTCGGCATACATCTGAGTGCTGCTCGGCATACATCTAAGTGCTGCTTGGCATACATCTAAGTGGTAACCGAACTCACCCCACACACCCAAAGCATCTCTTGTGTAACTGAATTTACTGCAGCTGTGATACAGTTCTAAGACTGCAGGTTGGCCAGAGTGTTTGGTAGAGGTGGTATGTACGTACATGCCTTATTTTGACATACCACACAGGAAAAGTCACATGATGTGAGATCAGGAGATCTCGAAAGTGTATCAATCATATCAGCCCTTCCCCCAGCAAGCATGTCCTAGAAAGAAGGTGACTCTTTGGTGTGTTTCCTTCGAAGTCATAGTGCATCTACCTGAGATGCAAGGAAGCCTACAGTCTGTATACAAATGACCTAGATCTGTATAACAGATGTGCATTCAGAATTCAAATTCTGCAACAACACTGAAGTTCAGAAGTAAATGAACAACCAGAACTTTCTGCTGGAGTTTACAGCTGGTTAAAGCCAAGAAGAAGGGATCGTAATTATTATCGTAGACTTCTGCGTTCAACATCAGCCATGCTAAACATTCAGTCCTGTCTGTGATGCACAGGCAGTGCAGCTTAGGTTGGCACCTATCTCCCACAGCTCGGCTCATAATGCAGCTTTGCTGGGCCAGATCCTCAACCTGCAAGGATAGTCAGGAAAGTCCTGCAGTACATGCTCAGAGGTCTGCCCCCTCTGCATTCACAGGTGGCAGATTCTGTTATGCCTGTCGTATTTAGGTGTGCTGTGAGATTAAAGTGTTCTGTCTGAAGCCTGAATGTTTTTTTAAAGCTTTCTTTTTGAGTTTCTTTATTCTCTCATACGTGTTCTGTAGTCTTCTTTCTGCCTTCTCTAGTGCCCCTTAAGGGGCTGCTTCACTAGATAGATGTACAAAAAGCTAAAGATAATTCCCTCTGTCCATCACAGAGGTTGGCCTCTTCTTCACTTCTGGCCTGATGTGTACATCATTGCTTGCTGAGGTATACTGTGTGCTGACATTTGCGTTATATGATAAACCCATTTCATCTGCTGTCCTCTAAAGAAATCCAGAGCTGCCCCCCCCCCCCCCCCCCCCCCCCCAAGCATGTCATATGAGTTGACTAATTGGCGGAAAGTTCTGGTTGTTCGTTCACTTCTAGACTCCAGAACCTGAGTGTTGCATGCGCATCCATTAAAAAAATTTATTAATGACCTATTTGAAATGTTCTTTAAAAAAAAAGATTAATTTTTCGGGAATTTTCACGGGTGAATGACCTTATTTTTATTTGTTTTAGCATTCCTGGGACCAGTGAGGTTAGACTTTGTTTAAATTTGTGTGTTTATTATTGAAATTTCTGTACCTTTGATGGCTGCCACTTAACATATTCTTAGCTGTTACAGCTGTTCAGGAGGAGAGGCAGCAGGCCAGGGAGAAGGACGGCGAAGTGGGGAGTACCAGTATCAATGATATGCCAGCTAGTCAGATACTGGAGGCTGAACTTGCAGTGGACCCTGATGACAGCTTTGTGGACGTACAGGTTGTAGCATCTTTTCTTTTGCCTGTTGTAGTTATCCCTAATTGCCGTTTTCTGTAACTAGTATCCAAGAAAGGTGCCTGGAAATCCATAACTCAGCAGTGAAAAGAATCTAACCATATCAAGAAAAGATATAAGAAAGAATAAAAAGTAGATCTAGATCTTACTTACTTGACCGGCATGGGCAGGTCATCATTCTGTGCCCCAAAGCAGGACATAACAAAGTTAACAGGCATATGCACAGGCTTCATCTAAGAAGTTCACCATTGTGCCTGTATGGGCTGTGTGTGAAAATTGTAGAAGATGTTGTGCAAGCATGTCCTTTGTACAGCCCATTAAGAAGGGAATACTGGGTAGCTGAGTCAAACAGTGCACAGTTATATGGAACTAAAATAGAGCTCTTAGAAACCAGTCTATTTTATCACAAGAACTTGTCTGTCTGTAGGTCAGAAAGTGGTCACAAGAAGGAGGAGAACACTCGTAATTAATTTTCTCCTTCAGACTCACTTCATTGCCTCTCTAGAGAGTGTGTTGTATCATATTCTGACTAAGGGCAGGGCACAACAGTATATGCCAACATATGTCCAGATATTTTGGTATGCTACCCACAGAAATGTGTCTCTGCAAATTGCCACTTGAAAAGGCCGAGCATTTACTCCAACGTTAAACTAACAACAATAGTGACAGATTATAAAAGCAATGGCATGGTTATTTCCGGTTTTCGTTCAAATCCACTTGTATATAATACCTTTCTGTGATAGCAGATGACAATACCATCGTATTATCTTTAGAATGAACAGAAACTCATGGTGGGTTTTTTTGGGTACTAAAGTAAATGTCCCTTTACATGGCAGTGTCGCATCTGAGACTAGACACACATGTCTGTAGTCTAGCCGCCCTTGATGGGGGATGTGGTCAGCATCACGCCGGCCGCCTTTACTTCCCAGGACTTGAGGCTGGCTCGACCTGAGAGCCAAAGTTGTGGTTGTCTGGAAGTGAAAGAGTTAAATGAAAAAAAAAAACTTTGACTAGAAATAGATGACTTCGACAAGAGTGCTGTAAATGAAGCTAGAAAAGAAGACCGGTAAACTTTTTGTTAACTGGTATCCTCAGCCACTACATGGTAAGGACTACTGAGAAGGAGATCCAAGCAGTTACGGGTTGAATAGTTATAATATGCAGCATACTCTGATCTGTAGATTTCTTTCTTTGCCAGTTACTGCCTTTGCCCCTGACAGAAAAAAAATCCCTAGCCTTTCCAAGGATTTGAACCCAGGTGTCCCACTTGAAAGCCCAGCGTTCTAACCGTTCGGTCAGCCACTCCTCAGATCTGAAGATTAACTAGCTAATTATGAGCAGATAGATGCTGAACCATGCAGTGAAATCTTCATAGATTTATTGAAAAAGAGAGAAACAGGAAGGTGGAAGAACATTTTGACAGCCTGGTATCACAGAAAGCTATTATGTGTGTTTATAATTGAATTGTATTTAATCACAACTGTACTTAATTCTAGTTTGCAAATGTGTGTTCTCGTTGAAACAGAGAGACAATATGGACAACATTCATGAAGCATCAAAGAAGCAGTTGTTTACATTAGTCAATTGGGCCAAGCGTATACCTCATTTCACAGACCTTTCCCTAGATGACCAGGTCATTCTTCTACGAGCTGGTGAGTTCTTGTTTGTTTGTTTTTTATTTTATTAATATAATAAAGTAAGCTTCCTTTTTTTATTCCCTTCTTTGATGTTTATTTTTTTTAAGCAACAAAATAAAGTAACCTTCCTTGTTTCTTTCCTATAGCACCTTCCTTGTTTCTTTCTTTAGCACACACACACACACACACAAAATAAAGTAACCTTCCTTGTTTCTTTCCTATAGCACCTTCCTTGTTTCTTTCTTTAGCACACACACACACACACACAAAATAAAGTAACCTTCCTGGTTTTGGTAGCAACAAAATAAAGTAACCTACCTTTGTTTCTTTTTTGTAGCAACAAAAAATCAACTTCGTTTTTTTTTTTTTGCAACAAAATAAGGTAACCTTCTTTGTTTTTGTAGCAACAAAATAAAGTAACTGTCCTTTAAAAAAAAATTTTTTTTTAACAACAAAATAAAGTAACCTTTCTTTTTTAATAGCAACAAAATAAAGTAACTGTTTAAAAAAAAAAAATTTTTTTAAACAAAATAAAGTGATTTTCCTCAATTTTTTTAACAACAAAATAAAGTAACCTTCCTTGTTTGTAGCAAGTTCAAATACATTTTTTTGTTTTGTTGTCATCAGAGCATAGTGGGAAATTGTTAGGCCAGGTTGAAATTGAGAGGATCGACCTCATTTCTCTGGGTGTTTATCCTATGTGGCTTGATCTCTGTCCGCTGAACAACTAACTTCTTTGCACAAAAGGAAGTATTCCGGAGCTGATATGACGTTCCTTCTTAGAAAAAAGGCAGCACCAGATAAGAAACAAACCCACGACCTTTAGAACGTGAGGCAGACATCTTTTTCACTTCATCCTCGAGACCTCCACATTCCCCTTTTCCAAATTAGTCTTACTTGTTAAAGGGTTTGTTTGGCTCATTTGCTGTTAAACCTAAATTTTGATGCAAGAAGGGACTAGGTCAGTATCACCAAAGATACACATCAATTGTGTTTTACCTATGTTATTTACTCTTAAAAATTAAAGGTAATTCTTGAATTTAGTTGAATTTCTAGCAGAAACATGCAAAAGGCCGCCAAATTGAGGTATTCAAGAAATGTTCAGATCTTTAGTGATATTATTTTTTTTTTTAAGAATTACCTGGGCAGTTCATCTAGCCCAGTATGTATACCAGGAATTGTTATAAGTAGACAGTAAGGGCCCCAGTTATGATAACCTTATATGTATGATATCCTTCCTGAAGGCAGGGTAAACGTTTGTATGCCAGACCCTGTTTCCCACAGAAAAAAAATAGATTCTGATTCTCACAAGTTGTTTTTAAAAAAAAGAGTGCCGGTTCTAACAACAAAGTGTCTATCTATTACAGTAGTGTTGAAAACGTGATTTAAAAAACTTGGAGACAGAATGGGAGCCAGTACATGCCCTGGTTGTAAGGGTTCCGTATGTAAGAGCAGTTAAGATCTTCTAAACTACAAGGCGACAGCAGCCTACACAGTTTTGGAACTTGTTTTTTTTTTTTTTATCTTTTGCATTGCACATTCCAGCACCAAAGAGAAATACCGGTATATAGTTCAGCAAATTCTTAATAAGAATAGTGCTCCCTGTGTGTGTGTGTGTGTGCGTATAAGATGACTTATTAGGGATGAGCTTAAACTGAATAAGTTAGGTCGAACGGCACAGATATCATAGCAGAGTTGTAAAACACGGCACAGTGTGTCAGCCATTTTAAGGGCAAACACAGAAGATTATCACACCCGTGATATTATTTATTTTGTCTGTGTCCTCAGGATGGAATGAGCTTCTCATAGCTGGCTTCTCTCACCGATCAATCACGGCTAAAGATGGTGTCATCCTTGCATCCGGCCTCCAGATTCAACGGGACAGTGCTCTGCAGGCAGGAGTTGGTAATATCTTTGATCGGGTGCTCTCAGAACTCGTAGACAAAATGAGAGAGATGAAAGTGGACAAGACTGAACTTGGTTGCTTGAGGGCAATTATACTTTTTAATCCATGTAAGCTTCATTTTAATGTTTTCTGTTTATGTGTCACACAGGGCTCACAGTTTGTTTCTCCATGTCGCTCTAGTCGGTTTGGCACTTTTGTCCTCTTACGCCAGTTTTCACCAGAGGATTTTCCTTGGGTGTCCTTGCTTGCTCAGTCCCTTTGTTTACCTTGTCAGTGCCTAGGGAGGTTTAAGAACCACCTTGGTTTAATGAACAAATAGGTGGCTAACAGCAGGCTCTGTGGAGAGGCTTGAGCACGGCAAGGCACAAAAGAAGCCCTGGTCATGCACTGCACCTGAGTTCATCTCCAGACGTCTTGATTCATATTGTCACTGGACTTAGAAGGACGGACAAGAGAGGGGGGTTGACGAATTGCGCAGCTTTTCCTCACTTAAATCACTGTCACAGCACAAGTCATCCTTTCATCCATCCCTCAACCTCTAACCTGGGAAGTCGCTGCATGTGATCGCTCATCCTAGCGCTTCTCTCTTCACTGCCCATGAAGCTGCTAGAACTGCAGCAGCAATTTGGAAAAGACAAGCCAGGAAAGACACTGAAGCAAATCACCAGAGAGATGCGGCCTCTATTCCTTATCCTCATTGCTCAAAAACTTTCAGTGCTAGAATTGGCCTTATCAGCCATCTGCGCACTCACAAAACCTAACCCAGACACAATTAGATGAAAGGACTGGTCATCATCACTTTGATGGACAAGCAACAACATTATGGACTTGTCTGCTGAGGTAGAAGTCTAAGTTCTTCTTCTTCATCACGTTTATTGGTTGTAAACTATGGCAAAAAGTTTTGTTTATCCACTTCTAAACTTTAATCTTGTTCCAGAAGTTGCACTCTGACTTCGATGGAAACACCCGTAATTAGTCAACATTTACGACATGTTTGTTAGAGGGGTATCAATTCTCTCTCCCCCCCCCCCCCCACTTGGGGAATCCTCGTTTCTATCTGTTGTCTTTCTCTGCTGTTAGGTTTCGTGGGCATTACTAATATTCGGTTTCTGGGATAGTTTGCACTTAACTTGCTGTATAGTGATATTGTTGAGTTTCAGCAAGTTGTCAGCTCTATCTATCTTCTTCTTATCTGTTTGTTCAATCCATTTGTTTGCAGTGTCAGGCTCTAAAGTAGTTGATAGACTTGTCTGTCAAGATAGTTGTCTAAATTCAGTCTTCCACTGTGGAGGGATTGTGTTTTTATGTCCATTATGGTTCTGGCATTAAATAAACCTTACAGAATTGGTACCATATTGGTTTGTTTCTCTTTCATTATTGTGATAATGCAAAGCTGGCTAGCTCTATGTCTCATTTTTTTTTAAAACACATATATTTATGTTACTTTTCTTCTGCATTTGCCCGTAAAAGGGCATTTGTACGGTGTTGTGGTTTACAGCTAGGTTGCGATTTATATGCTTTTCAACTGAACACGTCTAATTTCAGCAAACTCTTGTCTTTTGTGACCTGCTTTTGGGAAGCCAGCCCATTCCTTTTTTTTCCTCTCACTAAGATGTGGTCTAGCACCACACACAAAAACTGCTTTGTGTTGATTTTGATGACGGTAAGAGCGAGGACAGTTCAGTAAGCACTAACAAACTACTGAACATAAAATTATCTGGTAGTACCACAGTTAGCTAACGTTTGTATTATGGATATCCTGTTATTCACACATTGAGATTTGTCTTGTTATTCACGTGGTTGCTTCTTCATATAGTTCACACTTTTTTTGTCATATCACATTATTCATGTATTTGTCACTTTGTCATGTCATGTTGTTCATTTGGTTTTCACTTGATATAATTCAAAACTTCTCAGTATTTGTCATGCAATGTATCATGTCATGTAATGTGCATAAAGCTTATTTTTCACTTATTTTTGCTATGCGCAAATTCACATAATGAGTATGTGTTGTGTTAATGTTATTTTCATTTTTTTTTATCTGTCATGTTGTTCACATATTGTTCACTTCGTGTAATTCGCATAATGAGTATTTGTCCGGTTATTGACATATTTGTTGCTTTAATGTAATTAATTCACATATTGAGTGTAAACTCTGTGGCACAGTCTTTTTGTCAACCCTGTGCTATCAATGCCAGACCAGGAAAATGACAGAAAAAGAGACAAGACAAATTACAACTTAAGTGAGATTCTTTCATAGGGTTCTTAATATAACCAGGAGAGATAAGATCAGAAATGATGAAGTTAAAAGGATTATAGGGGTAGCGACAGCTCTGGATTTTATTAGAAAATGTGTGAAATGGTTAGGTCATTTAATGCGGATGCCAGCAAACAGTGATGTATAGACCAGGCGAGAAGTGAAGTATAGACCGACCATGAAACGATAGACGAAGGGAATAACAGGAAATCACTATTTGCGAAGCTCACAAACGGGCGCTTTCCTGTAAATTATTCTTCTCCTCGACACTGCATGTTACAAGAGGATCAAGATGTGATGATTATTTGACAGTTACTGATTATTGATGTCATAATTTACTGTACTTTTGTTCTCTACAGCTGCCAAAGGGCTAACGGCTGTCCACGAGGTCGATGTGTTACGTGAAAAGGTCTCTGCGTCACTTGAGGAGTACACAAAAGAAAAATATCCTTTGGATATTTGCCGGCTGCCTAAGCTGCTGCTGCGACTTCCCGCTCTCCGTTCAATTGGACTGAAATGCCTGGAACATTTGTTTTTCTTCAAACTGATTGGCACCCGACCAATTGACTCTTATCTTTTGGAGGTGCTGGAGAATACTAGTTCACAGCCATAGTATGTAATGATTTGTTTATTTCTTCTTCTGTCTCTCATCGCCCAGGCAGAGGTGCTTGGTCATTTCACAACATGCCTGTTGTAGACCTCACAATTTTGTTGGTTTTTACAGCTAAAATTGTAGAGCAGCTGGCCGAATAGATAAGAGCACTGAGCTCTCATGTGGGAGACCCAGGCGTGAATCCTCTGTGAGGTTGTAGGATTTTTGTTCTGTCTTTGGCAAAAATCAAATCTTAACCTGCATAGTCTGGTGGCTGCTTTAGTCATGCTGCTGCCTTGCTCACTAAAGTTCAGAGACTCTTCTGCCTCCGCAGCAGAAGTAGTAAATACAGACAGCAATGGCAGTTGACTGCTCAAGTTTTCATGAGATGAGAAGGCCAGTCTTGCACAAGCCTACTTTAGTTGCTTTTATGAAATAAGAGGCTGAGGAACCATCCTGACCACAGCAGCCGTGTGATCAATAAACTGGCATGTTAAAAAAAATGCCTTAAATTTGAACACGACAGACAAAAACGATAAGTTGCACAATTTATTAACCGACATATATCACTGTATTTTCTGAGGTGCATGCTACTTACATTGCTGGCCACCTGTATTGAAGACACATCATTAACTCATCTCTGTCCAGATTTTGTAGACAAGAAGACATGGTCATGAACCTGCATTTGCCCTGGTAAAACAGGCTGTAACTTTTGGGTGTTGTTCATTTTGTATTTCGGAAGGATTAATTTATTAGCTTCACTGTAGCCACAACTATATATCTTTCTGTTTAGATTTGTGCTGACAAAAAGACATCTGTGAACCTGGGTTTGCTTTAATAAAACAGGCAATTACCTTTTAGTGAAGTTGATTTTGTATTTCAGTTAGAATTATTAATATATTTACTTAATTCTAAGACAATTGTCACTTTGTTTTGCACCTGATGATATCAGTGAAATATGCCAACCAATTCATTTTCTTAGTGTTTAGTATCTGTAAACCCCAGTAGAAAGTTCTGGTTGTTCACCTGCTCAGGACTTTAGTCTTATTCCAGAACTTGAGTTTTGCCTGCATATCCATTTTACAGATTTTGCTTACTTGTTTGCAGACTGTTGGTTCCACACTTGTCAAGTGTATGCACTCCATCTTCGAAGGAAAAACCCCTGATTAGTTGCTTTTACAATATGCTTGTTAGGGAATATGTGGCATTGCAATTAACGCTTTCCGATTCCAAGGTCCCTGGTTTGATTCCATCTGTGAACAGTTTGGCAGCGTACTGCCATGTTGATTCAGCTTGGATATTGAGAGCTGACCGTGCAGAAAGCAATGGCAAACTATTGAATAAAAATTGCCTAGTATAATCACATGCTGGGGTTGGTACTGCAACATCCTGTAAAGTATACACAATAAACTTTTTGTTAGCGTGGCAGTTGATCAGTCACCTCCACCCCCACTTTTCCCGAAATTTGGTCTAAAAACCCACACAGTTTAGCACCAATTTTCTTCTTCTTCTTCGCGTTCACCAGCTGTACACTCTGGCGGAAAGTTCTGGTTGTTCGTCCACACCTGGACTGCAGTCCTGCTTCAGAACCTGAGTGTTGCATGGGCATCGGTTTTACAGATCTGATTCACTTGAATGCAGACTGTTGGTTCCTTGCCTCTCAGGCAGATGCACTCCGACTTCAAAGGAAGCTACCAATTAGTCTACTCTTACGACATGCTTTTTTGGTAGGCAGTGGGTCTATTCTTGTTTTCCCCCACAATGGGGCCCCGGATCCCACACGGGGATAGCACCAATCAATACATGTCCTTTTGTCAAAATCACATTGTTTACACCATTCTGCACCAGGAAGCGAGTAGGGATAACAGAGAAATTAATTAGACTCCATATAAGTTTGGAGCTGGAAATCTGAGGAGCACATTTAATACATCTGATGGTAAAAAAATGGGCCTGAAATTGCATGCTCAAATTTAGGAAGGCTTTTCCTAATGTGAGTGGGTCTTGTTAGTTGCCATCGCCATGGGCAGGGATTCTTATGCATTATAGCAACACTCTATATCACCATTGTCTGGAAAGGTTAAGAACCCTTTTCTGTGCCTTGGGGTGTATTGGACATATAGTGCTAGTTCAGGTTACGTTTCCTTGACAGGATGTTGCATAACTAGCCCCAGCATTTGTTGTTTAGCTGTTGTAATTTTTCTAGGTGAATTTTACGTTCAGTTTGAGATTGTTTTTCTGAATGGTCAGCTCTGGATACGACTGTTGAAACCACTGCAAGTTGGTCTGCTGCCAAATCAGCTGAAGCTGGGATTGAATTCTGCATGAGGAAGCGGATTCACAAACCCTGTGCTAAACTTATGTTTTGTACACCTGCATTTGGTGGGCAATTATGGTGAACATCACGCCAGCGGCCTTTACTTCCCAAGACTTTCATCGTACCTGTTTAAGAATGATTCACCCCGGAAACCACAGTCAATTTTTTAAGAAAAAAAGTCTTGTCTCCTTTATGATTTGAACCCAAGACCTTTTGGATCCACTGAGGAGTGTCTAATAAAACACCAGGGCGGCTGTCAAAGGGTAAGATGCTAAGGAAAAAATTGTGTAAACAATGCCTATAGATTAGAGCTGGTAATTCTGTCTGTTAAATAAACAGTCATGTGTTTTAGTGTCTTTCATTTATTATAGTGTCATGTAAAGTTGATATCTAACACCCCCCCCCCCCCCCCCCCCCTCAAAAAAATGTAGAATGGCACACTCCTAACTTCTATTGGATTGTACAGTACATCTGTATATCATGTCATCCCTTTTTGGGATGCAATTTTTCGTCATTTAAAGCCCTACTCTGGCTCTTGCCAGGGGCCGCAATATAGCAGGGCCATAAATATGGTCTAATGACTGAACGCGGTTTCTGGGACCTCTATACGGTGATCCTCATCTACATGGTGGCACTTTATGTCATTGGGTGTTTATCGCTTGTGTGATGTCCTGGTGGGGTAAAAGAAGAGAGAGATAGACTGACTCATAACCTTCCATTTTAATTCTTCTTCTTCTTTGCGTTCACCAGCTGTAAACTCTGGTGGAAAGATCTGGTTGTTCGCCCACTTTTGGACTTCAGTCCTGTTCCAGAACTTGTGTGTTGTGTGTGCATCCGTTTGACAGATCTGATGCATTTGTGTGAAAACTGTTGGTTCCTTGCCTCTCAGGCAGATGCAGTCCGACTTCGAAGAAAGCTCCCAATTAGTAAACTCTTATGAAATGCTTTTGTGTAGGCAGTGGGTCTATTCTTGTTTTCCCTATAATAGGGCCCTGCAAGCCCTGTTCTTAATCACCAGTTGCAGAATCATCATTCCAGACAGGGTTACACATTGATTGTAATGTATCTCCCTTGTTCATTTTCAGTGATCAGGACAGATCACCAAAGATGTGAGCATTCCATGCACAGGAGCTGCACAGTAGAAGTGATGATTCTATGAATGGCAACTGTTGGTGAATGAAAGTCTTCATCTCTCAACCATCTCATGTGTGAATCATTGAGAAATAAGTCTTTAATGTATATCAGCCACTGGTGAATGAATTTGATGTGAGAGCAACTTTTGAAAATTTTCTTGAATAAAACTGTGAATAGTTGTGAAAATCTTTGAAATCATGTTCTGATCACAATATGTCAGTTATGCATGTTATAATTGCTATGTAACATTTTGTTTCTTCTTCTTCTTCAGTTGGGCTGCTTCCATTAACTGGCATGACAGCAACAAATCTCCAAGGGTTACCTAAAGTTGTCCTGGGTTCTTTTTTACCTCCATCTCTGATTCTCTTTCCCATGCATTTCTGCCCTCCTATTCTTTGCCCCCCAGATACCTCGGAGTGATAAAGTGAATCTTATCAGAACTATTTTTTGGCCAACCCTATGCTATCAATGCCAAACGTGGACACTTACATCCTCCAATGAACGTAAAATTGTGACAACAGAGATGAAATAAATGCCTTAGAAGAGCTGCAGGAGTTTCAAGGAAAGACAGAATATGAAATCAGATGAATGCTAGGAATAAAGCCAGTCTTACAGGTCATCAAAGAACAACAAATGAAGTGGTTTGGACACCTAACAAGAATGCCGTGGTACTATCTGCCACAGCGAGCCACACTTAAATGTTACAACAGGTATAGAGCGAGGGGAAGACCTCGGAAAATGTGGAGTGATGGCATTAAGAACAGCCTTACAGAAATGAACATCAGTCTTAATAGTACTCTTGACAGAGCTCATCAACGAACATTACATCTCCCCCCGACACTTTGATGAGGTACAAGGTGAAAGAGAAGAACACCACCCCAAAATAAGTCTGAGTCTTAAATTAATGTTTGCTCTAATAGACGCTTGAGTGCTTATTTTCAAGGAAATGTATTTTTTCATGTTAAAAAAATCTATATTTAAAGCATCAGTGTGATTAATAATATTTGTTTGTATTTAATTCTGTATTTATTTCTTTTCAATAATCAGTACCAAGATCATGTTTTTCAGCTAAATCTCTCTGGCCAGTGGTCTTAGATAGTTTCTACATTTTGAGTAGCGCTTATGTTACGAGCATTCTGAACAGTCTTGCCAGGGCTCATTTTCAGGTTCATTCATTCATTCAGTAGCATGTCCCTCGCGGAACCTCGCTGCCATAACAACCCTCCGGAAAACCTTCCTATCCTGAGCAAGATGTCCTGCGTCTGATACACCCATCTGGAGATCATCTGCCACATCCTGCACCCATCTTCTCCTTGGCCTTCCTCTTCCTCTCTTCCCAGGCATATACCCCTCCATTATTGTTCTCTCTAGACTTCCATGACGTTTCAAGTGACCAAAATATTTCAATTTTCTTTGTTTTATTGTCTTTACTAGCCAACCCTCTTCAATATTCAGCTCTTGAAGTATGGATGCATTTGTTCTTTTCTTCACCCAAGATATTCTTAGAACCTGTCTGTAACATTTATATTCAAATGCATTTATGCGCTGTTCCGCTTGTTTAGTAAGTGTAGGTTAGGTCTTTGTAATTCGGGGAATCACTGAAGTGATATCAGCTTTTCTGAATGTCCTATCCAGCACCAACTGTTTTTTCACTACTTGAGTTACCAGAATCTTAGTTCTCGCTTGTTTTGCACATTAGCAATTCTGTAATACCTTTGAATTTCCTTCATCCTGCTCAGGTAAAAGGTAATCAATAGGTGAGGTCTATAAAATGTTGTTTTGTTTTATGTGTTTCTGCTTCATTCAACAGTACTGATATGACATAGGACCTAAATTGTCACTTGTTTAAGTTTCTTTTGATTTTCTACCAATTTGCTGGTGCTATGAAGGTCCTGTTGTGATCAATTTTTTTTTAACTGTCCATCTCTTTGCCTCTGCATTGCAGCATAAGGTGTATTGACCACATCTTGGAGTGAAGTTTCACCAATGTAAAGTTGTGGGCTATAGTTTGATTTATTCTTATTAAGAGCTGATAGTTAGCATCGGCTCTCAAATATGATCAATCTATCTTGAGAGGCAAGATAGATTGTGCTGCCACAATAACTTTGCTGGAGCAGAACAATGTTTGTGTGTATAAAGGTCTCTTTTCCACACTTTCAGGCCTATTAGGAATATAGGGCTAAACCTATATTTTCATAGACCAATCGGCGCTTGGTTGGTAATGTGTTTGGGTGTAAATTGAATATAAAAGAATCTCTCCTCTGCACCTTCAACAGAAGAATTACTTTGGATAGAAAAGCAGTCACAAGGAATGAAAGAGACCCTTGACAATTGTTATACTATACTTTATGACTGTGTAGAGCAAGACTGTTAAATTAGGTTAACTGCCTTTGTTATACCACTTTTGCGGTGTAGGCACGGGGAAAGGGGGGGGGGGGGCTTTGAGCCTGGGGATTTAGGGCTGGTGCTTTCGCCACGAACTGTGCAGGTGAGGATTTTATTTTTGCCACCGAAAAAAAAAAAAAAATCCCCAGCTTTATCTAGGATATAAACCCTGGTCTACTGAATGAGAGCCTGGCGTTCTAACCCTTCAGCCAGCTGCTTCTCCATGCCAGCCGAAATAATTTGGTTGGTTGAGCGTTAAACTGAAAATCATTGAGTTTACTGAGGGTGCCACAATCTAGAAAGTGGGGATCGTCAGAGGCCAGGAGACTGAGCCCCAGCACAGACAGATCATTAATACCATACAAGGCCTCCGCAGACTAGATTTGGGTCACCAGTTGAATAGGGATTCTACATTTGGACAGAGTAATCCTTGTCATCCTCAGAGAATCAGTGTTTTTTCCTGTTACTAGTTTTTGATGCCTGATATCTTTAGGCGGTGCCTCGTATTCCCTTTACAACAGCTTTTGTACTACTGGTTGCAAACAGCAAAGTATGTAGATTGAGTGGGTATGGTTAAATTCAGCCCCAGAAAAATTCTGAGGTATTTTTTGGGGTGAATTAAAATAATTATTGAAAATTACAACTGTTTCTCTTTCTTTAAAAAAAAAATAAAGGTCATATTTTACAGTTTTTTTTTTTGGGGGGGGGGGGGGGGGGGGGGGAGTAGGCAGTTGCAAAAAGAGTAATTACTCTATCACTCGCAAGGAACACATCATATGTTCAGAGGTTCCTGTCTAGAAGCCCAATGAATGTAAGATGCACTGATTTTACGGCTCTCTTTACTATCCCTTGGGCCTCTGATGCTATAATCATTGGTGTTGAAAGAGTTAATTCGAAGCCAGATACACAGGGTATTGTTGAATGGTGCCATTGCTAATCAATACAGTAACCTGGTCTTGTTTTCTAGTAGTTTGGTTACTGTGAAAAGTGATCTGGTTGCAGTGTTCAGTAGTGTGGTTACTGTGAAAAGTGATCTGGTTGCAGTGTTCAGTAGTGTGGTTACTGTGAAAAGTGATCTGGTTGCTGTGTTCAGTAGTGTGGTTACTGTGAAAAGTGATCTGGTTGCTGTGCTCAGTAGTGTGGTTACTGTGAAAAGTGATCTGGTTGCAGTGTTAAGTAGTTAAGTTACTGTGAAAAGTGATCTGGTTGCAGTGTCCAGTAGTGTGGTTACTGTGAAAAGTGATCTGGTTGCAGTGTTCAGTAGTGTGGTTACTGTGAAAAGTGATCTGGTTGCAGTGCTCTGTAGTGTGGTTACTGTGAAAAGTGATCTGGTTGCTGTGCTCAGTAGTGTGATTACTGTGAAAAGTGATCTGGTTGCAGTGTTCAGTAGTGTGGTTACTGTGAAAAGTGATCTGGTTGCTGTGTTCAGTAGTGTGGTTACTGTGAAAAGTGATCTGGTTGCTGTGCTCAGTAGTGTGGTTACTGTGAAAAGTGATCTGGTTGCAGTGTTAAGTAGTTAAGTTACTGTGAAAAGTGATCTGGTTGCAGTGTCCAGTAGTGTGGTTACTGTGCAAAGTGATCTGGTTGCAGTGTTCTGTAGTGTGGTTACTATGAACAGTGATCTGGTTGCAGTGCTCTGTAGTGTGGTTACTATAAAAAGTGATCTGGTTGCAGTGCTCTGTAGTGTGGTTACTATGAAAAGTGATCTGGTTGCAGTGATCTTTGCAACTAGTGTTCTTGATTCAACACCCAGTAGAGTGGCCTGTGCATATAGTAATCTTGATTCTAATCCCAGTATCGCACCTAGTGCATATAATTTTGATTCACACACATAAGAGTGGCTAATTCATTTATTGATTTTGAATTAGACAGTAGAGTGACTAATGTATCTAGTTATGTTGATTCTAAACCTAGTAGAGTGTCTAGTGCTCTAATAATATTGATTTTAATCCCTATAGAGTGGCAAGTGCTCCAGTGATGTTAATTCTTATCCCAGTAGATGGGCTAGTGCTCAACTGATCTTGAATATAATCCCAAAAGAGTGGCTAGTGCTCTAGTGATGTTGATTCTATTCCCAGTAGAGGGGCTAGTGATCTTGATTTAATCCTAATAGAGTGGCTAGTGCTCTAGTGATGTTGATTATAATCCCAGTCGAGTGGCTAGTGCTCTACTGATCTTGATTTTAATCCCAATAGAGTGGCTAGTGCTCTAGTGATGTTAATTCTAATTCCAGTAGAGTGGCTAGTGCTCTAGTGATGTTGATTCTAATCCCAGTAGAGTGGCTAGTGCTCTTCTGATCTTGAATATAATCCCAAAAGAGTGGCTAGTGCTCTAGTGATGTTGATTCTAATCCCAGTAGAGTGGCTAGTGCTCTACTGATGTTGATTCTAATCCCAGTAGAGTGGCTAATGAGGTGCTGATGTTGATTCTAATCCCAGTAGAGTGGCTAATGAGGTGCTGATGTTGATTCTAATCCCAGTAGAGTGGCTAGTGCTCTACTGATGTTGATTCTAATCCCAGTAGAGTGGCTAGTGCTCTACTGATGTTGATTCTAATCCCAGTAGAGTGGCTAGTGCTCTAGTGATGTTAATTCTAATTCCAGTAGAGTGGCTAGTGCTCTAGTGATGTTGATTCTAATCCCAGTAGAGTGGCTAGTGCTCTACTGATCTTGAATATAATCCCAAAAGAGTGGCTAGTGCTCTAGTGATGTTGATTCTAATCCCAGTAGAGTGGCTAGTGCTCTACTGATGTTGATTCTAATCCCAGTAGAGTGGCTAATGAGGTGCTGATGTTGATTCTAATCCCAGTAGAGTGGCTAATGAGGTGCTGATGTTGATTCTAATCCCAGTAGAGTGGCTAGTGCTCTACTGATGTTGATTCTAATCCCAGTAGAGTGGCTAGTGCTCTACTGATGTTGATTCTAATCCCAGTAGAGTGGCTAATGAGGTGCTGATGTTGATTCTAATCCCAGTAGAGTGGCTAATGAGGTGCTGATGTTGATTCTAATCCCAGTAGAGTGGCTAGTGCTCTACTGATGTTGATTCTAATCCCAGTAGAGTGGCTAGTGCTCTACTGATGTTGATTCTAATCCCAGTAGAGTGGCTAATGAGGTGCTGATGTTGATTCTAATCCCAGTAGAGTGGCTAATGAGGTGCTGATGTTGATTCTAATCCCAGTAGAGTGGCTAGTGCTCTACTGATGTTGATTCTAATCCCAGTAGAGTGGCTAATGAGGTGCTGATGTTGATTCTAATCCCAGTAGAGTGGCTAGTGCTCTACTGATGTTGATTCTAATCCCAGTAGAGTGGCAAGTGCTCTAATGATGTTGATTCTAATCCCAGTAGAGTGGCTAATGAGGTGCTGATGTTGATTCTAATTCCAGTAGAGTGGCTAATGAGGTGCTGATGTTGATTCTAATTCCAGTAGAGTGGCTAGTGCTCTACTGATGTTGATTCTAATCCCAATAGAGTGGCTAATGCTGTGCTGATGTTGATTCTAATCCCAATAGAGTGGCTAATGCTGTGCTGATGTTGATTCTAATCCCAATAGAGTGGCTAGTGCTCTACTGATGTTGATTCTAATCCCAATAGAGTGGCTAGTGCTCTACTGATGTTGATTCTAATCCCAATAGAGTGGATAGTGCTCTAGTGATGTTGATTCTAATCCCAGTAGAGTGGCTAGTGCTCTACTGATCTTGATTTTAATCCCAATAGAGTGGCTAATGCTGTGCTGATGTTGATTCTAATCCCAATAGAGTGGCTAGTGCTCTACTGATGTTGATTCTAATTCCAGTAGAGTGGCTAGTGCTCTACTGATGTTGATTCTAATCCCAGTAGAGTGGCTAGTGCATCTAGTGATGTTGATTCTAATTCCAGTAGAGTGGCTAGTGCTCTACTGATGTTGATTCTAATTCCAGTAGAGTGGCTAGTGCTCTACTGATGTTGATTCTAATCCCAGTAGAGTGGCTAGTGCATCTAGTGATGTTGATTCTAATTCCAGTAGAGTGGCTAGTGCTCTACTGATGTTGATTCTAATCCCAGTAGAGTGGCTAGTGCTCTACTGATGTTGATTCTAATCCCAGTAGAGTGGCTAATGCTGTGCTGATGTTGATTCTAATCCCAGTAGAGTGGCTAGTGCTCTACTGATGTTGATTCTAATCCCAGTAGAGTGGCTAGTGCATCTAGTGATCTTGATAAAGCACCCATTAGAATTGCTAATGCATCTGCTGATCTTGATTCACCACATAGTAGAGTTTCTAGTGACCTTGGTTCCTTCTTATTGGTTGCCTGAGTGAAGTAAATGTGTTGTGTCTGTTTTCAGCAGAGCTGCTATAATTGTGCCATTAGGCTGACACATCTGACTTCATTGAGCATTTGTTAATCGGGTGAACTTCCAGGGTAGTTTTATGGGACAGAGACACGTAGCATTATTCTTGTGGGGTTCTTTTTGTCCCATTAGCTACAGGCGTTGCCCCTGGAGACCCCACCCATGGCATCTGCATGTAGATGGAAAGTTAAGCAATGATACTGCACCTCATTAGAGTATCTAGTGATGTGATTCAGACCCAGTTGAGTGGCTAGTTATTGTGATTCACCCCTGAATAGAGTGGCTGGTGATATTTTTTTCAAACCCTAGTAATGGCAGGAGTGTTTAGACCAGTGCTTTTGTGAGATTACTTTGTGAAATGACTAAAACGGGTTTCTTATCTCATAATTTATGTGACTATTAAAAGTAATGGCCTACTTCATCAAATCCCAGTGTTAATTTCTGCTATACCTTTATTTTAATTTACTCTGGTACATGTAAACCTTATGTTGTAGATTTTATGGGCAAGGTTAACTCTTTCAGGACGACATTTTTTCTGGGGTTTGGACAGCATTAATGTTGAGCAGAATATTTTTACTGCAACATGACAACACTAAAACCTTCCTGAAGAAACAGTATTGGCTGTAAAGAGACTTGTAGTTTATCAAATTAAAGAGAAAAGAGTGCAGAATAAATCTAAATTATTCATTTGTCAGTATTACAAGAAATAACTATTAAAATCACACAACATTCAAGGATGTGAGACACATATGAAGATTATGTAAACAAACTATTTTGTGCTTAATTTTTACTTCAGCAACATTTCTATCCAGTTCTGAGAATTCACCTGCCTTCTCTGTTCAGTTATGTATCAGCTAGTCTTGATTTGAAACAATTATTGTAAATACTTTGAATGTTATGACCATTTTTAATGACACGTCAGATTCCGCAACAATTAAAATAGGGAAAACAGATGCTCCAACTGAAATATTTTGTTCAACATCAACCCACTGCAGGCTGCGTGGAATTTTTTCCTGGTATGGGACGTCGCAGGTCGACCCAGCCTAAAATGGGTACCAGGATGGGCTGTCCTGGGAAAGTAAAGACAGCCGGCGTAATGCTGACCACATTACCCACAGAGTGCTGATGGTCTGTAAAAATATGGGACGCTCTGCCCGATGCGCCGAAAGGCGTGAAAAGGGAACTTTACTTTACTTTACTTACATCCTGACCTACATTATCACCAGTAGGTCTGTTATATGCAGTATCAATCATATTTGCAAGACCATTGTCACTATCTGGCTGAGATTCATCAACGGCCGAGCACTGTGAACAGTTCTAGAGCTTTTTCCTTATTTGGTTTGAAAAAAGTCACATAAAAATGTTATCACATGTAATTAACCAACAAATCTGAATGTGATGCAAACGGCTCAAAAACAGAAGGACTTCATTTCGCTAACTCTAGTTTTTCAAAACACGTTCATACAAATTTGTTTTCCCAGCAAACGAAACAATATTAGAGTCTATATCCAAAGCCACTTAAATGGCGATGAGTCCTAGCCGGATGGTTTCAAATGTGGCTCAAGTGGCATTTAGTCCACAAAGGGTTAATAATGTGTTATGTTTACAGGATGTGATGTGTCTTGAGAAAGTATACATACCTGTTTAGATATTTTTGCTGAGCTTGAGACTGTGTGGAGAAATCTGTATATATTGTTTTCAAAGTCAGCTAAACAACCTCATGACGTGAGATTTCCTTCAATATCATTGTGCTGTTCCTTCTTGGTTTCTCTTAGCAGCGTAGTATCTTTTTTTTTTTTTAAATTTTTTTTAATTGTAACTTGTATACTTTTTGTTGGTTATGGTTTAAGGTTTGAAGTCTTCATTGGTGATTTCTCTTTCTATATTCGCCTATGAAAGGGTGGTATTGTTTTGTGGTTTACTGCCGGGCTGTGACATCTGTGGCTTTCTGGCAAACAGATTGAATCCATAGTTAGTCACCTTTTACAGTATGTTTGTCTGCATTTGAGGCTTAGGCATTGCAAATGCAATTCATAATTCAAGGGTGCCAGGTTCGATCCCAGCTGTGGGTAGTTTGTCAGTAGACTACCTTGTATTGGGTTCGACAGTGGCACCGGGAGCCGACTATTCAGATTAGAGTGGAAAACTACTGTATGTAAATATTGCCTAATGAAACCACAAACAGACAAAACATTGCGGGGATTGGTTCTGCATGGCATATGAAGGATAGGCAACTTTTTTCGCAACTTTTTTTTTATATTTGTAGTTTTCTTTTTCTTTTTGGGAGCAGAGGGTCCTTTTTCTTTTTTCTCCTGTGAAAATTTAGTTCAGGAACCCACAGGGTATTGGTGGTTTAACAATGGTTGTTTTAAGTATTCTTACATCAATATTTTAACATAATGGGTGATGAAAGCTGAGAATTCTGAAAGGGAGCAATTTTAGAGATTATGAGATTTCGTAAATGTGAGTTTTGAGGCATCGTTTGTAAAAGAAGGAAAAAAAAGGGGGAGGGGGGGGGGGGATATACCCTCTGCCTATTGACATTTAATCTGTAAAAGCAAACTAATAAAAGGTCTGCTAAAATCTGATGTGTTGAGCCGAAAGGGGGCATGTACAGTTTAAACGTTGCCATAATCCTCTCACCTGCCCACTACAGAACAGCAGGTGTATATATATATAGTGTTACAGTATAACTTTTATGTGGTTGAAGCAGATTTTGGAAAATTGCAACTTTTGGATTTGCTCCTTCTTCTTAGCAGTCACTGGCTGTAAACTATGGCCGAAAGTTTTGGTTTTTCATCCATTTCTGGACTTTGTGGTTTTGTTCCAGAATCTTGAGTTTTGTGTGCAGATCCATTTTACAGATTTGGCTTTTGTGAATGCAGACTGTTGGTTCCTCACCTCTCAGGCAGATAAAATAAAGATTGTACAGTCCCCACAGTGTGCCTCTCAAACAACACCACAAACGTCTGCACATTCAGCAGACCTGCCCACTCTACCTGCAACTTCGACAAGGGAGAGGGGGGGGGGGCGGGGGGGGGGAGCCTCAAGAGCAAAGTGTGCAGAGCAAGCTATGGGGAACCATGAAGCACCTGCAGCTGACATGTGAGTTCATAGAAGCAACCCACCTGATGATCTGACCTAAGCATATGAAACCCAACGCACAGAAGAAGAATGTAGATGCACTCTAGCTTCATAGGAAACACCCATAATAAGCTGCTTCTTACGATATGCTGGGGGTGCAGAGGGTCTATCCTCCCACACACACACACACACACACACAGTGGGGCCTCAGAGCACACGTGGGAGTATTTGTATCAAATGATGACACTTGAGTCGCTGCATGTTTATCTTTCAGGCTATAAATGCGGAGAGAACTTTTTTTTATGATGATGAGGTAACAGATAGGTGTGGTGATGATGTAATAGATAGGTGTGGTGATGATGTAATAGATAAAATAAAACACATAAATGCCAACTTTGGTTAAAAATATGACATTATGTATTTTTTAACACAAATTAAATATTGATTTAACACACAGGTGTTAATCATATCCAATATGCACAAGGTAGTTCTAGTAATCTAATGGTACAGTTAAGTACTAAAATTCTAACCATGATAACTAAAACACTGAAGTTTTAATCTAAGATAGCGGTTATATGCTGGTTATATGCTGATTTTCCCAAAATAAATTTACATTTTAAAATCATAAGATTCTATAAATGATATCATCAATATAAATTATTTACTAATATCAGTGAAATGATAACTGCTTGTTTGTTAGTTATAATATCAAGACTATTTATATAGCTATATCATTTAAATAGTAAGTGCTGAGGTTTTTGGCATTTGGTTCAAATATTAAAGCTGTTAAGATTTTAGTAGTGATTTTGATGAATTAATGATTGCTTATATTTTAATTGTGTTTTTATTTGGGTAATAACTGCCTGGAGTATTACATACTGAGAGTCTGGTTGTTAGCTACTGAATATCATTAATATTAACTGTTGAGATTGTAGTCTGAGTTGTCAGATGTTAACTGCTGAGATTCTATTCTGGGTGTGTCAGATGTTAACTGCTGAGATTATATTCTGGGTGTCAGATGTTAACTGCTGAGATTCTAGTCCAGGTGTCGGATGTTAACTGCTGAGATTATAATCTGGGTGTCAGATGTTAACTGCTGAGATTCTAGTCCAGGTGTCAGATGTTAACTGCTGAGATTCTAGTCCAGGTGTCAGATGTTAACTGCTGAGATTATAATCTGGATGTCAGATGTTAACTGCTGAGATTGTAATCTGGGTGTGTCAGATGTTAACTGCTGAGATTCTATTCTGGGTGTCAGATGTTAACTGCTGAGATTCTATTCTGGGTGTGTCAGATGTTAACTGCTGAGATTCTATTCTGGGTGTGTCAGATGTTAACTGCTGAGATTCTATTCTGGGTGTGTCAGATGTTAACTGCTGAGATTCTAGTCCAGGTGTCGGATGTTAACTGCTGAGATTATAATCTGGGTGTCAGATGTTAACTGCTGAGATTCTAGTCCAGGTGTCAGATGTTAACTGCTGAGATTCTAGTCCAGGTGTCAGATGTTAACTGCTGAGATTATAATCTGGATGTCAGATGTTAACTGCTGAGATTGTAATCTGGGTGTGTCAGATGTTAACCGCTGAGATTGTAATCTGGGTGTGTCAGATGTTAACTGCTGAGATTGTAATCTGGGTGTGTCAGATGTTAACTGCTGAGATTATAATCTGGGTGTCAGATGTTAACTGCTGAGATTATAATCTGGGTGTCAGATGTTAACTGCTGAGATTGTAATCTGGGTGTGTCAGATGTTAACTGCTGAGATTCTAGTCCAGGTGTCAGATATTAACTGCTGAGATTGTAATCTGGGTGTCAGATGTTAACTGCTGAGATTATAATCTGGGTGTCAGATGTTAACTGCTGAGATTGTAATCTGGGTGTCGGATGTTAACTGCTGAGATTGTAATCTGGGTGTGTCAGATGTTAACTGCTGAGATTGTAATCTGGGTGTCGGATGTTAACTGCTGAGATTATAATCTGGATGTCAGATGTTAACTGCTGAGATTCTAGTCCAGGTGTCAGATGTTAACTGCTGAGATTGTAATCTGGATGTCAGATGTTAACTGCTGAGATTATAATCTGGGTGTCAGATGTTAACTGCTGAGATTGTAACCTGGGTGTGTCAGATGTTAACTGCTGAGATTGTAATCTGGGTGTGTCAGATGTTAACTGCTGAGATTGTAATCTGGGTGTGTCAGATGTTAACTGCTGAGATCATAATCTGGGTGTCAGATGTTAACTGCTGAGATTGTAATCTGGGTGTGTCAGATGTTAACTGCTGAGATTGTAATCTGGGTGTCGGATGTTAACTGCTGAGATTCTAGTCCAGGTGTCAGATGTTAACTGCTGAGATTGTAATCTGGGTGTGTCAGATGTTAACTGCTGAGATTGTAATCTGGGTGTGTCAATGTTAACTGCTGAGATTATATTCTGGGTGTGTCAGATGTTAAGTGCTGAGATTAAATTCTGGGTGTGTCAGATGTTAACTGCTGAGATTGTAATCTGTCATGTGTTTAGCCTTCTGCTTAAACAGTAGACCATTTTCAACTCTTTGTGCCCCATTAAGTTGTTAGAATAAGGGACTCAGTCTCTCAGTCCTTTGGGTTATAGTGCTTTTTTTTCAGCTACACTAACACCAAACATTTAATTGTTAAAATAACTACTTTTTAGGATATGTTTAGACTCTTGTATAGTGTCAACAGGTCCCTTACGGAATGTCATTCTCACGGCACGCCTGAAAGTCTCTCTTTTCCCAGCCAGTTCTGCCACCCTGTGTTCTTTCATAGCCTATGCATCTTCATTGTCTTATTCCACCTTCCAGAAGTCTGCTTCTGCCTCGTTTTCTGGAAACTACCCTCCATAACCCTTTTTTCCAGGCCACGATGACTTTTAGCATGAACAAAATACCTCAGCTTTTGAGACAGGATGCTGTTTATGAGCCAATTCTCCTCAATGTTCAGATCATAAAGGATGAAGTTAAACTCTACACATGTAAAATAACAATTAATGTTACACTCTAAAATAATAACATACATTCTAGTAGCATTAATTTAGCTTCAGCATGAACATATATTCTAATAATTGTGGTTCCAGTAAAACAACATGCATTCTCAGAATAATATTAGTGTCAGGTTAAACATGAACATATAATTGTTAAACTAAACAGGAATATAATTCTGCATGCATTAATATTCCGGTAAACATGAATATACATTACTAGACTAGTAATATAAGTACAGGTTAAACTTGAAGATACGGGTGTGTAAGGTAATGAGCAGGCTGATAAATTGGCTGCTGCTGCTTCTCCAGATGTTGAGCTACATTATGATAGGCGCGGAAGTAGTGACGACTCTGAGATCAAGTGGACAGTGCAGGCAGACTAACTCTGGTTTGGTTTTATAACTGTTCATGGTATTGAATAGTGAATCATCATCATGAAGCAGGTCCTTTGCAGAACATGGCTCTTATCACGGTCTGCCTGAAAGAAACTCCGGCTCACGCCTCGTCTACATTCATATTCAAGGAGTCACTTACATCCTGTGCCCATCTCTGTGTTGGTTGGCCCCTGGCCCTCCTTTCTGGTGAGCAGTGACATCATTTTTCTTTGGCAATGAAAAGTTCCAATGCTGTTTACAGCTGTTGCATGCACGCCTCATCACCGGTGCCAGCCTTCAGTTCTAGACCCATCGGCACCCAGTGCTAAAATGGACAGTATCACACCGGCCACATTTACTGACCCAGAAATTTCCCCCATTCCTAGCTGAATTCTTCAGTCCCAAAGAACGCACCAAGTCGGACTGGATTTCTCATATGCATCATTTAGCATTTTAAAATGCTTGTACATTTGGTGTTTAGTCGATGCACAGTAAAAGACCCAACAACACATTCTCTCACAAGAGATGTGTGTTTGGGCCCTGTTGATGTAGTTGATTTCACTGGGGCATCAGTTGGGACCTTCTGGATGGAAAGAGTTAACCTGGGTCCACATGGGAACCCAGGTCAGTAAATGTAAAACGAGCAACAACAACAACAACAACAAAAAAAGGTAAACCAGCGGCTAGGAGTACATGAACGATTGCTATCGCCGCTTACATGTTCCAATGCCAAATAAAAATGCTTAATTTTTATTAATACTGTTCACTAGTAAAACGTATTTTTTCCAGAAATGACCTTGTCTCCCATGTCGACCCAGCCTTGAGCGGCACTTGATAGTTCATGTAGTCAGCATCGTGCAGGCCGCCTTTACTTACCAGGACGGTACCTAGCACCCATTCAAGGCTGGGTCGATTTGGGAGCCAAGGTCAATTTTGAAAATGATCCGGTACCTGCAGGTGTCTAACCCACGACCCTTTGATCCGCAGGCGAGTATCTAGCTGCTACACCTCGCAGTTCCTACTCATGCAAATAACGTTCGAAAGCTACCAGTTACTGGTATTATGAGGCTAGCTGTAGATGCATGCTGTTAACAGTGAAGCGCAGAGGAGGAAAATATGTGATACCTCTTGAGCGTTAACGTTTATACACGCGAATTAATCACGCCTCGCCACTCAGTTAAACTCCAGAGACTACACACAAGCATATTTACACAACTGTTTTATTCTGCTAACCCCCAACCCCCACGCGCACACCCACTCACGAAAAAAGGGAGGGGGAATAAAGGGAAGGGGGAGACAAACTCAGATTTGTCTTGGACTTTATGCCCTCACTGTCCGTCTAGTTTACCCCTCGAGGATGCAGTCTGTAACATGGCCGCTCGCTGGTAGACGACTTCATCACCGGTTCGGGACAGTGTTTGGGTTTGTCTCTTTTGATCGCATCAACACTGCAGGTGTCATTTGCAATGCTAAGCCATTTTATATGGCACACATAACCTAGTCACAATTATAACCTAAATCTCCCCTTTTGAGGATGCTGGTTGCAAAAGCAAAGCAGTCTGCAGGATTACCATCTGAAGGATGAGAATCAAACAGCAGGAAATCCGTTCAACGGTACAGCCCTAGAGCACAGTTTTTACTGGGGCACCATAAAATTGTTACAAAGTCGCCTTGCTGCACGAGACCGTTCTGGATGGCGTACGTCACTCAGGCATGGTGCATCGGCCTGCCAGGCAGCGGAGGTTACACAGGCAGAGAAACGGAGGCAGACTAGAAAGAATCGTACTGCTAATCCAAAACTTACTGCGGCATCCACCTATTGTCCGCACTGCTCAAGAACCTTCCTGGCTCATATTAGACCAATCAGCCACCATAATCATCGATCTTTACTACTTTGGAGAAAAGTGGTCTTCATCACTCGTGATGGATGAACAGCAACACACAGTCACCTATAATCCAGTGTCGACGGTTTGAATATTTCCCCTCCCGGGATTGTCACCTGAAAGATTGACCGGCCATATAAAACAGCTGTTTTGAGGTACTCACTCCAAAGTTACAACATATAACTTGTCCTAGGGCAGGGATATGATGGAGTTGAAATCAGAAGCGGAGGTTGGAGCAAGTACATACGGGACCTTGATTCGTCTCAGTAAATTATGCTTTTCCCGCCGATTGTTTGGCACTCTGGTATGTTTAAATGTTCAAAGCTGCATCAGCCCGGATTTTAACTATCTAATCTTGGCTACAGCGATAGCTGATCCAGATGTCGACCACGCAGAAAAAGGGCCGCGGAAATATCGGAGACACTGAAAAGTACTATACAGAAGGAAATATAAGGGCCAGTTCTATAGCTCTCTTTCTGCCCTGACGCTGCGAAGTATTCCAGGAGTAGAGAAGAGATCATCCTGGCTCAGTGGGTTACCCAGTTGCTGCGCTTACTTGGAAATGTCACGGAAAATGAATAAAGGATAATTTTTAAGTTAGTGGGAGGATCGGGTGTAGGAATCCATATTTGTATAGGCCAATGGGCATTCAGTTGCTTTTCATGTCTGCCGCCTTATTTCCAAGGGCATTACCTGGTACCGCCCCTCCCCCTTTTTTTCTAAAAACAAGGGTGGCGGTACTCACCACAAAGTGTCTGACGAAAGGGAATGTTGCTAACCATAAAGTGTATTTAAGGTTTAGTTTCGTTTCCTTTGCAGGACGTTGTAGAACCAACCCCAACAGCCCCTGGCTGTTGTGTGGTTTTTCTAGGCAAATTTACGTCTAGTAGTTTGCCATTGCTTCCTGGACGGTCGGCTTTCTTGATACCACTGTCAAAACTAATGCAAGGCTCATGGCCCGCAGCTGGGATCGAACCCGGCTTCCTGGCATTACGAAGCGTTTTCGCATCGACTTAGCCACAGAGCCGACAAAGTGTATATTACAGCAGCACTGGGGGAGGGTGCATAAAAGTACCGATGAGTCGAGGTCTTCACCACTGCCCCATCTTGTTTTCTTCTCTCTGACCGGCAGAGTCTGGGCAGTCATGTCAGACATGTTGTAGAGGAGCAGTTCCCAACCTATGGATCTCGACCCTTTTTGGGGGGGGGGGGGGGGTCAAACGACCCTTCACTGGAGTTATGTAGTAGCGACGAAATAGATGGTATGGTTGGGGTCACCACAACACGAGGAGATGTATCAAAAGGGTCGCGGCATTTGGAAGGTTGAGTATTACTGCTATAGAGTTTTGCTTTGCTGAAGCACAGCCCCTTGTGACTGTGTTAGCAAGACAATTCGGCGTTGAGTTCAAACCGATTGGCTTGGCTTGCTTTGCGGGGGGAAGAAAAAATCGCCACGTTTAACCAGGAACCCCGAAGGAGAAGCTTTAGGTTATAATTGTGACTAGTTTTATGTGTGCCATATAAACTGGCTTAGCACTGCTCGCCACCAAGGAGCTCTGAAAGGGACTCTTGCACTGTTGATGCGATCAGAGGAGACAGACCCAAATACTGTTCCGACCGACGACGAAGTCGTCTACCGGCCAGCCAGTGGGCAACCTTTGCCGATTTTTCAAACCGATTACTGAGTGCCTAATAAATATATGGGTTAGTACCATTTGCCAAAGGGAGCAAAACCGTGGCTTTAATTAAAATCTAACCAATTGTTGTCAAGTCTACAAAGATCTTGGTGTGTTCAGGTTATAGGCAAACGCTCCATTAGATGATGAAAAACAAACACGAAAAAGATAACTGTCTAGGACTCAAAGAAGTAACTGTATAATGTTTATTTAACATTTACAATTAACTTTAAAAAAAACACAGCAGAGTTACTAACAATCATATACATTTCAAAATGACATTGTTAATTTGTGGTTTTGAATCGTGTATATAAAGAAATAATATTTACATTCTGCATGGTTTATAAAAAATGGAGGAAATTAGGTGCTTTATTAATATCCTACCCCAAAAGGGGAAATTCACAGGTCACGGGACAGTCTAAAATTTCAGGGGGTGGTAGATAGGCCGCATGTGGTCGTAGGACCTAGGCTGCATGCATTCGTGGGACCTAGGCTGCATTCTCTTGTGGGACGTAGGTGGGCTGGGGTTAGGACCAGTTCTAGGTGTTTTGGGGTCGTTTAAAGCATCAGAAAGCCGGGAAACCCAGTCTTACCACCCTCTAAAATGTTGGTCTGTTCTGTGACGTCATCTGGGGGGGGGGGGGGGTATTAATAAAGAACAGGAAATTATTTTAAAACATTCATAAGAAAAAGGTTAAACATTTAATAATACATTGGACCCTTTCCCCTCTCCTCATAAGGTCGCCAAAGTTTGTTGAATATCGGATGTCTTGATTTGACACAACTTGGCCTCTCACTGGGACTCCATTTGCCGTTTACACAGGCTGCACCTTTGGGACCCACCAGCTTGTAGTCTTTGTTGCATTTGTACTCTAAGCGATCTCCGTGCTTGATTCTGACGATGTAGTCGTTGAACTGGAACTTCCCGTGTGTGCCAATCTTTAGGATTTCTCCGTTGTCCAAGGTTCCGGGGCTGGGACAGAAGTCTGCAAAAGTGAAACAGACACGATGGTTTTCCCGCCGAATTAAGACATGATTGCAGAGTGTCAAGCGTGCCGCCACGAAGAAAACATTGGGGAGAGAAAAAAAAGAGGTGGAGGGTGCTTATAATTTTCGGGGAGGAAGGGTGCTTAAGTCTTGTTTAAGTCTCCTATATTAGTAATAATAGGTACAAAAGTAACTGTATATACGTATCTTCTTCGCGTTCACCAACTGTAAACTCTAGCGGAAACTTTTGGTTGTTTAGCCACTTCTGGAGTTTAGTCTTGTTCAGCAACTTATGTTTTGCGTGCATTTCTGTTTTGCTGAACTTACTTATTTGTATGCAGACAGTTAGTTCATTGCCTCTGAGGGAGATGCACTCCGATTTCGAAGGAAAAAGCTAATTAATCGACTATTACGACATGCTTGTTATGGAGGTAGCGGAGCTATTCCGCCCCCCCCCCCCGCCCCCAATAAATGGAAGCTCCAGAACCCACGCGTGGAAGGAATAAATACAATATATTTGAAATAATATAAAATGTAAAAATATTTTTTCTTTTCTTTACTCCTGACACGCCTCGCAGCGTCAGGGCAGGAAGAGATCTATGGAACGAGTCCTTCTGTTCGCTTCGTATAAAGTACTTTTCAGTGTCTGATTTTTCTGCTGTCCATCATCTGCGTGGTCGACCTCTGGCTCTGTTACCGTTGTATCTGTATAACATTGTTTTCTACTGTGCCCTGTCTGATGACAATCTTATTCCATGGCTAAATCAGGAACTTCTATACATGTTCGGGGAAGTGGAGGGGGAGGGGCTCTGCTGGTCACCCCCCCCCCCCCCCCCTGGTCCATCCAACAAATATGGGTTGGCGGCCTCAAAGCACCTCTGCCTTCAGGTTCTGGCTGACAGGCCTAGTGTGCTTATAGAAGTACACAAGCGTGCTCTACAATAGGGGTTCTCAAACTTTTTTCGCCACGGCACCCTGGTCGAGCCATATGGAACAAAACCCAGTGCAGTGAAGTCGATCCTCTCACCCTCAAAAGTTAGTGGTTTGTCCTTTTTAGGGCGTTACAGAACCAACCGCAGCATTTTGTGCGTGTGGGGCTGTTATGGTTTTTCTAGCCACATTTTACGTTCAGTGGTTTGTCGTTGCGTCCGGTCGACTCTGGGTACCTCTGTTGAAACCAACGCAAGACGGTCTGCTGCCAAATCGCCTGCAGCTGGGATCTAACCCGGCACCCCGATTTTACAAATTGCGTTCGCAACGCCAAACCCACAGAAGCCGACTATCAGATTAAACAGCATATTTTTATACAATGTTTATTTCTAATAAGTGAATTCTTTGAAACTATATTTCCGTTCGTATTTTTGTAATCACCGTCTATGGAGTTTATACAACATGCACTGTTAAAGTGTGTCTTATTTTGGGTACTGTTTTCCATATTACGTCGGCTCTGTGGTTTAGTCGATGCGAACGCTTAGTAATGCCGGGTTCGATCCCAGCTCCGGGCCATGCGCCTTGCGTTGGTTTTGACAGTGGTATCAAGAAAACCGACTGTCCAGAAAGCAATGGCAAACTACTGGACGTATATTGCCTAGAAAAACCACACAACAGCCAGGGGCTGTTGGGGTTGGTTCTGCAACGTCCTGTAAAGGATACGCAACTAACCTAACAGTATAGTTATTACTCAAAAACTCACTTTCTTCGCAGCTTGGCCTGACGCCATTCCACTTGCCGTACTCACAGTGCAAGTATCGATGGGAGTTGACAATTTTGTAGCCAGCAATGCAGAAGTAGCGAGCTCGGCTTCCATGAGCCAGATCAAAGAAAACTCGGTGTCCATTTTCCACCAATGGGGGCGGTTCGTTGCAAGGTGCTAGTGTGTTGGAATAAATTAGAGAAACACCTATACAAGGTGACACTTTGAGACGAGTGTATATATATATATATATATATATATATATATATATATATATATATATATATATATATATATATATATATATATATATATATATATATAAAGACAGATAGATAGTGGTAGCTTCAGACTTCTTCATCGCCAAAGTAGCATTTATAGATGATCAGCAACCGGCTTGCCCATTGACCAATCGGCAGACGACTGTCGCCTATCGGGACGGTATTTGGGTCCTGTGCTTGTGATTGCATTAACTGCAAAAGTAATTTTTTTTTTTTTCATACCTACATGGTGGTGAGCAATTCTAAGCCATTTTGTGTGGCGTACATAACCTCGTCACAATTATAAGATGAAGCTCCTGGTTCTTTCTTTTTATCCGACCACTAACAGGGGAAATCCACAGGTCACTGGACAGTCCAATGTTTCATGGGGTGCTAGAATGGACGTATACTTTTGTAATTTGGCGTTTCATTAGCTGTGAAGTTTTGTGCTGTGCAGTTTTTAGATTTGTGTGCTTTTGTTTTGTATGCTGTGCATTTTTTTTTTTTTTTGGTCCTATGGACTCTTATGTGCAGTCGGGAGGATGCCGTTTGTGTGTGTGTCTCTGCGTGTGTGTGTGTGTGTGTGTGTGTGTGTGGTTTTTTTTTTTTTTCTGTGGAGGAGGATTCAGTTTTGCTGGGAAGGAGGATTTTGTTTTTACACATTTTTTTTTTTTTTTTGGGTGATCTCTTATGGTAAATCGTCAGGATGGCTTTCCAACTGGGGTACTTGGGTGTTTAGGGGGGGGGGGGGGAACCCTAACAAGGGCCAATCATTCTAGATGTGTACTGCTGGGTTCATGAATTGACAATCAGAACACTTTTACACGTTAGCTTCAGTGTATTGGTTTTTAATATTGGTAATTATAGGGCTTCTGTGACTTCAAGTACGACATGGAGGGACACTGCGTACATTAAAGGCTGCATACAGTCGTAAGATCTAGGCTTTTCTTTTTTTTTTTTTAACAAAGCAACAGAACAGAACGGCATTTGTAGATAGAAATTACCAAGGCTTTAACAAAAAATAGTTCCGTTAAGTGTCTAAAAAAGGTGCTGGTACTTTCGTCAAAATGTCTTAAAAGAGGTGCTGATTCTTAAACAGGTGCCGGTACTCATCACAGAACGATGCTCCGGAACTCACCACAAAGCGACTATTACAGTAGTGCTAAAAAATTACATGATACTTGAAACACGCATGAAAGTCATTTCTGTCTTAGCCATAATAAATTATAGGGAGTCGATCGGAAGGTCGTGGGTTCGCTCCCTGGCGAAGCCAGACCTTTTCCAAAAATGACCTTGGCTCCCAGGTCGACCCAGCCTTGAGTGGGTACCGGGTACAGTTCCGGGAAGTGAAGCAGCCGACGTGATGCTGACCACATCACCCATCTTGTGCCGATTGGTCTTTAAAATACAAGTCTAGCCCTATAAGTCCTATTGCCTAAAAGCGTGGAAAAGGGTCTTTTACTTTACTATAATAAATTCTATGATCTGGATTCTTAATTCAACATTCAATATTCGTAAGGAAAGTAGAAGACCAAGACTTAACCACTCACCAGGCACACATCTTGGTATTATGGACCAGGTTCCATTCTCACAAGTCACTGGTCTGGAGTCATTAAGCACCAGGCCATTGAGGCATATTGGTTCAATGATGGTGCCATGGTCAACCCACACACCCTCACGTCCATTGCTAATGGTGCCATTCAAGATTGATGGCACTTGGCACTGGCCTGTAGGAGAAATGCAGAATACTGTACAATGTAATCACTAAAGCTGGATGTGTTATAGTTGGCATAGCTTCCTAAGTTACAGTCAGTATAGATTGATCAGTTACATCATAATAGTCTTATCAACTACAGTAAGCTAAGCTTAATCAGTTACAGTCACTATAGGATAGCGAGGTACAGTCACCTTTGTTTCATCAGTTACAGTCAGCTTTGTTGAATCAGTTACGGTCATTATATTTTGTATCAATAATGGAAAGTATTGTCAGGATCAGTTACATTCAGTTTTTAGTCAGTAGTTTCGGTCAGTAATATTCTGAAAAGTTTATTCAGTTGAAATCAATAATGCATGATCACTTACAGTTACCATATTTTTATTTGTTACATTTACCCTAGACTGCTCAGATACAATAACTAGAGTTGGATAAGTTACAATCAGTATAGCTTGACCAGTGTCAACCATCAGAGCTTTATTAGTCACGATCATGAGAACTTGTATGGCTTCAGTCAGTATAGCTTGATCAGTTACAATCACTATAAATCAGATGAGCAAGAATCTAGGGTTTTGGGAATCAAGAGAAAATCACTAGAAATCTAAATCAGATGAGCCAGAACCTGGGGTTTTGGGAATCATGAGAAAATTACTAGAAATCTAAATCAGATGAGCCAGAACCTGAAGTCTTGGGCATCATGAGACGCCTCCACTGTTGCCTCCACCACCCCCCCCCCCCCACCACCCCCCCCCCCCCCAAAAAAAAACTGGAACGGGATTATGGGTGGCGGCGGTGGGGAGGGGGGTGACATGGGGCTATTGTAGTGCAGTTTATAACATAAAGCCGCTACAGGCACAGCAGAAAAGAGGAAAAAAAACAGTCCACACCGAAAGCCACAGCTCAGAGTGTCGAGACAAGCAAGCTTTGATCTCAATGGCCGGACACAAAAATCTTTGGACTTTAGGTGTAGAAATTAGGAATTTTCATCAGAAAAACCTGGCAAGAAACAAAAACTTTTCCTAACCTCTGCCGCAAGTAGAAAATGTGTCAGGAAACAAAAAGGGGTAAAATAGGGAGGAGGCAGAAAAAAAAGGGGAGGGGTGAGTCTTGATGTTTTCTTTGTATCCGCGACTCTGCTAGAGACTGATCTTTCACAGTTAGTATGTTTGGATAAGTTACAGTTACCACAACTTGATCAGTCATCACAGCTGGATTGATTACAAACCTCAGGGCTTGATCAGTTGCAAACACTAGCGAATCGTTAGTTACAATTACCGTAGTTCTATAATTTATAATCAGCAAAACAAAAACCACTTTTTCTGGTTGTTTACATTAGAATAACTTCAAGAAATTGTCTACATGAAACATCTTTTGGCAGTTAGAAATTAAAAAATAAAAAGGGATAAAAAGAATTTACAATTTGTTTTAACTTTCTGCTTGTTAGAGGCGCTTGGGATTACCTCGCTCAATTACTAAGCCATCATTGCCAACTAAAACATGGAAAGTAGTAACACAGCTTGTTTACCCAAACACTGGGGGATCTGATGAGACCACTGCCCATTTTCCAAACATTGCGTAGAAAAGGAGGTTCCATTAAACTTTGTTCGAATATTGCACCTGCGACATTAGATAAGATGTGATTAGTAGAAATCTGTGTCATACCAGGGTAAATAATAATTTAACTGCAGATAACTGTGATAAGAAGGTACGTATCAGGTCTTGGAATTCACTAGCTAATAGTAAAATTGTTTGTTAGAAGTAACCATCACAAGATCTGTGTTAGCAGAACATGCCATGACATTCTATAACATGGACGATATCAACATTAAGGGTACATTTTACTTAAGTCACCCCCATCTCGTCGACGACGAGATTTCGTAGGAAATTTACCGTGACAGTCTTATACTATAGGGCTATGATGTTTTCCTCGTTTTGAACGTTTTAAGCACATCTATCACCGATGACAGCCACTGCCAACGAGCCTAAAAATACGAAAACATCAATGCTTCGATTCTCACGAACAGTGGCACCATTGGCGCTTCCCCCTGCGCTTCTTCCATGCACACAGGCCCCTTCGGCACCCAACAGACCTACTCGCAACAACACATATTCCAGAATATAAAAAAAAGCCCTTCACAGAAGAAAGAGTTGCAAAAAGAAAGCTGCGCACTTTAGTATGGGAGCGCGTCGAACTAACCTGAGCCACTTATCGGCAAATTGTATATAAGCTGCGAAGGAAGACATCTCATAACATCATATGAGATAGGACAGCAAGTGGGAGCCGCTATGAAATCTCGCGGCGGACGAGTTGGGGTGACTTTCGTGAGTAGTACCCCATAAGTATAGCAATTCCAACAAAAAAGCCCACAAGTCTCTTGAGCATCGCCTTGTCTATTGGGCCGTCTCTGTTTCTGCGTCTCATTGTTTTTTCTGCTAGTCCTGTTCTGCTTTCAGCGTCAGGTATTTTGAAGCGGTATCGACTTCGAGCCTTGGTATGTTCTATATAGATGCTAACATTCACGGCTTCAGATATTCCATCTTTTCATCGCTAGCGTAGTATACCCATAGCTCTTCTTCTCTTTTATTGTTTCTTTGAGCAAGACTTAATCCACTGCCGGCTTGCTAGGCCTGTCACAGTTTAGGGGAGTATTTAACCAGATGGATCTCACCTAACGAGCCATAGCCCCCGTAAGTGAGTCACCTGGCAATCTCAGTTTTCCTGCCTGCACAGTTTTGTCTGTGTCTCACAAAAGCTACAATGTCTACCACCGTTTCATCTAAAAATAGTTCGATTCATCTGTCCTGCTTATCATACTGTTCTGGCCACCTTCCTGTCCATTATATATTTCTTGCGACGGAATGACTGTTCAATCATGGATGGAGTTGTTGTCAATATCGTATAACCCGTCCCCATGTGGGACGTAGTTTTTCGTTATTTTGAAGCCACACCCTGGCTGTTGCCGGGGGCCAAAATATAACTCAACCTATGGATTGAACGGGTTTCTCTGCTGTTGACATGTGAGTTCATAGAGGCGACCCACCTGATGAGCATACGAAACCGAACGCAAAGAAGAAGAAGAAGAAGAAGAAGAAGAAGAAGAAGAAGAAGAAGAAGAAGAAGAAGAAGAAGAAGAAGAAGAAGAAGAAGAAGAAGAAGAAGAAGAAGAAGAAGAAGAAGAAGAAGAAGAAGAAGAAGAAGAAGAAGAAGAAGAAGAAGAAGAAGAAGAAGAAGAAGAAAAAGAAGGAGAAGAAGAAGAAGAAGAAGAAGAAAAAGAAGAAGATGAAGAAGAAGAAGAAGAAGAAGAAGAAGAAGAAGAAGAAGAAGAAGAAGAAGAAGAAGAAGAAGAAGAAGAAGAAGAAGAAGAAGAAGAAGAAGAAGAAGAAGAAGAAGAAGAAGAAGAAGAAGAAGAACGAGTTTCTGGGATCTGTCCCCGGGTGTTCCCCATCCGAATGGTAGCACTTTATGTCACCGAGTGTTTATGTGATGTGCTGGTGGGGTTGAAAATCATTCGATAAGATTATGTCACATGTCTCCTCATAAGGCTAAATGATTTTTGTGTATTATTGCTGGTATTCGTGTCATTGTCTGCGTGTGATGTATGAAGATGAAGGCGTTATAGTCGCCACGTCCATTCGTCATTTATGGTTTTGGTATGGTAAAGATGCTTTTTTTTTTTTTATGTCATTATAGGCAGAATTAGCTAGAAATTATGTCTCTTTTGGAAACTGTTTTCCTACGAAGCAAATGCAACCCAGTTATAACAATGGAAATTAAATGATGACTAAATCTTTTCTTCTCAACATCTCTGCTGCGTTGTGTTGCCCCATTCCTCCTTCACGTACTGTCAGTCACCTTAGATATCGATGTTCCTGTCCGCCATGATTCTAGACTGTCCTCTGTTGTTTTTCTGGGTTTTCCCTGCTTTTGCATTCCCTCTCTTCTAGCTGGCCGGTTGTCGCAATACACGCCCGTGCTCCCATTGTGATGAGGTGCCCAAAGAACTTCTCCTTCTGGTGCTGGCAACCAGTTCACTGCGTGAACTAATTCACCCAAGATATCGTTATTAATTAAGAACTATCAAGTATTTCAGCTGATCCAGCTTTCCAAAACATGAGTGCAAATCTCAGAGAACCCAAGGGCACATTGAAAAGGGAATGCATCTTTCTAGAATACATTTCAAAATTTAAAATATATCAGCATTACAAATTTTTGTAGCACGTATTATTTCTTTATGTACAATTCTTGTCACTGCCTCAGAGTTCATGCAGTGTACTCCTAGAGTGACCTTTTGGGGGGAAAACTGAGTCACTTATATTATGTGCAGTAAACATGACAACCTATACACACATATACACAGACAGACAGACAGACAGACAGACAGACAGACAGACAGACAGACAGACAGACAGACAGACAGACAGACAGACAGACAGACAGACAGACAGACAGACAGACAGACAGACAGACAGACAGACAGACAGACAGACAGACAGACAGACAGACAGACAGACAGACAGACAGACAGACAGACAGGCAGGCAGGCAGGCAGACAAGCAGACAGACAAGCAGACAGACAGACAGACAAGCAGACAGACAGACAGACAGACAGACAGACAGACAGACAGACAGACAGACAGACAGACAGACAGACAGACAGACAGACAGACAGACAGACAGACAGACAGACAGACAGACAGACAGACAGACAGACAGACAGACAGACAGACAGACAAGCAGACAGACAGGCAGACAGACAGACAGACAAAAAGACAGACAGACAGACAGATGGACGGACGGATGGACAGACAGACAGGCAGACAGGAGACGACAAAAAAAAAGAAACTTACCTGAAAAAGTAGACAGCTCCCACGGTAGTACGATGTCCATCCAGATAACCATTCCACAGTGGTCCAGGCAACCCGCAGTTGATTTCTGGGAAAGAACATACGCAACAGATACAGCTGAAAGCACTGAATAATCGTACATTTTAAACAACTAAAAAGCTTTCTTTTTGAAAATACAGACAAATCCATTTCTGAAAGCAGTGTACAGTAGTGCTTTCGAAAACAATGAACAATCATGCTCCTGAAAGCACTGAGCAATCATATTTCTGAAAGCATCGGATAATTCTAAACGAATTAACAGTTATTTTTACACAAGCACAAAAGCTATCATGGCTTCTGAAAAGGCACAACAATCATACCTCTGACAGCACTGAACAGTCACGCTTCTGAAAGGATTTAGCAAACACGTTTTAGAAAGCGTAGAAATATTTCTTTTAGGATGAAGATGCTATAACTTTTGTGAAATTTTTTATCGGTGCGACTGTTTTTTTTTTTTTTTATATATCCCTTTCTTTGCTCTTTATCAAATCTGTCTCCTTGGCTAAATCAGTTTCTTCAGACATAGAAAATTTTCAGCTCTTCGGTTTTTTCCTTTAGCCTTCAAGAAAGCTAAATAAGTTTTCTAAGTGACAATTTTCAAATGTTGTGCCACTATCATTGTTTTTAATCGTTATTGCTAAGAAAGTATCCAACTTCTAGACTCATTCCTTCACTAATAATTAAACAAAACCTGCTTTATTGCCCGTATCTTTCCATTTTTAGTGTTGTGTAGGGCAAGGAAGGCCTGAAGGTCTTGGAGTTCGGATCCACACTTGATAGATTTGAAAGATAAATATTTGATCTTTGCTTCGGCTGGAGCGAGCAAACATCAATTTCAGCTGATCATCAAACGTTAAACAGTAAATCCTTCACAAGGTCAGAACACTAGAAAATATAATATGACATAACATATTGTGTTTTATTGCATGCTGTAACACTACTTACATATACTATACACGATATACTACCACACTATATTCCCACTACACTCTACTATACTACACCTACTAAATTAATTTCCCTTTACCTTTGGGGGGGAGAGAGATAAGAGGTTCTGCTTCTTGTTCTTCTGACCGCCTCGACCAAGAAATTCGTCTGTTTAAAAAATTTTCCGGTGTTATCTTTCATTACGGGTTTTATTTTATCCTTTATACCAAAAAACCCCCGTCAGCTTGTAGGGTTTTCGCAAATTCACAAACCAGACATGGGATCGGTGACCTTCAAACATAGAGCACAAAGGCACACCTCACTTCGCCGAATCCAAGCATCACCACGTATTTTAAAGTAAAAACAAAAGCGGGGAAATTTTAATTATTAATTAAAAAAATTAAACAAAAGATAAAAAATTAGATGAACAAAACGTTATATAATAATCTTTTTGCTGCTTTTAAGTTCCCAAAAACCTGAGTTTTACCTTTGGCTCGATAGAATATCGCAACTTTCGGCCTTGATTCCCTTGCAAAAACCCTAAACGGGGGAAAAGTGGCTTTCCTGCCTACCCCCGGGGTTTAACCCGGACCACAAAGGGGTTTTCAACCCCGGTCACCCGCGCTCCGGTTTAGCCCCCTACGCTAGAGAGCCGGGCTGCTGGGTTGTTAAAAAATGCTAATCAGTGAAGACCTTGTTTTTGTACTCGGTAAGTCGATAGTGGTTGTGGCTGCAGCAGTGCCAACAGTAGTAGAGCGCCAACATCACGTAGAAAACCCCAAAAAAAAAGAAATATAGCAATGTGCGTTTTATAGCATAAAAGCAACGTTAGTTCAGAGTTTTTCGCAGTGCAGCTATTTAAGATAGAAAAACTCACAGGGAGCAAGTACGGGGCTCTTCAGAAAAATTTTCCCCTTTCGACACACGTTTCGGGCCCCCCCATTCCTAACGTTTCGGGGGTGGGCCCACCTAGTTCATGAACTAGGCTGCTTCCCGCCGCCCAGAATTACC
>CAJHNH020001746.1:323038-335538 GCA_905116865.2 Candidula unifasciata
AAAATTACTACACATATAAAAGATGCAACCAACAAATAATCTGCAACAAAACATCATGGTACTTTTACAACGTTTTAAAACATTTGAACCACTTACGATCACACTCCGGCAGTAATCCAGACCACTCGCCGTTAGCTTGACAGTCTCGGAAAGGGGATTTCCCTCGGAGTTCGTAGCCCTCGTTGCAATAGTAAGTGACCCTGGTCGGGTAGGTGAATCTATATCCGGGGTCACGCCAGCCGTTGTTGATCTCCCCAGGGGCGCCACAGTCTCTGGCTGGAAGAATATTGTATACTGATATTATTTGTATCTTTAGGTGGAATATAGAATATTGTATACTGATATTATTTGTATCTTTAGGTGGAATATAGAATATTGTATACTGATACTGATGTCACATCTAGGTGGAATATAGAATATTGTATACTGATACTGATGTCACATCTAGGTGGAATATAGAATATTGTATACTGATACTGATGTTACATCTAGGTAGAATATAGAATACTGTATACTGGTACTGATGGTACCTGTAGGTGGAATATAGAATATTGTATGCTGGTATAGATGGTACCTCTGACCTACACTAAACTATTACATGCTTTACTGATTTTCAAAGTTGGGTAGAATTTTTGGAACGTACTATAACATTAAACCCAACCTGCACCCCAACAGCCATATCCCCTCTTCTTCTGCTGTACTCAATTACCTATTACTTGTAATGTTTGTCGGCGTGCCAGATGAGATAACTGACGCTCAATATTACCTGGCCGGGAGCCAGACATGCAGGGTTCATGCGGTTGGTTCTCACCGTGTGGTTTCGCAAATATGCGGTGTCTTAAAACTGGTTGCACATTTTGATGTAATGGAAATGCATTTCCGTATTAACTTGTATTTACGTGTTATAATCCATGTCAGAGAAAGGATCTCTTTTATAAAAACGTTTACTTCTTCTTTTTCGTCTTCTTCTTCTTCTTCTTCTTCTTCTTCTTCTTCTTCTTCTTCTTCTTCTTCTTCTTCTTCTTCTTCTTCTTCTTCTTCTTCTTCTTCTTCTTCTTCTTCTTCTTCTTCTTCATTCACCGGCTTTAAGCTCCGGTGGAAATTCCTAGTGGTTCGTCCATTTGAACTGACTTTGTGCCAGTGCCTGGGTATTGCGTGAACATCCGTTTTACTAACCTATCTGTGCGCAGTTGGTTGTCCCTTGCCGCTCTGACAGATGCACTCCGACTTCGAATGAAGTCCTTAATTTGTCGACTCCTACGACATGCTTTTGGAGAGGCAGTGTGTCAATTGCTCCAACATACTAACAGGCGAAACACAATCTAGAATATAATCTGGAAATAAAGTATACCATGCCCTACACCAAATAATGTCTCGGGTCCTAACACAAAGATGAAAGTAAATAAAACGCTCACACGGCAATTGTTTTTTATGGCTCAGCAACTTGGAGCACAACTAAAAGGGATGAAGCCTTATTAGAACTTTTTGAAAACAGTCTTACCACGAATCTTGGGACCCTCAAAGATGCAAACAGTTTGGAATAGAGAGTGAGCGGCAAGAACGTATTTTATAATCTGTTTAAATCACCACAGATCTCTGACTTTACGAGGGCTTATAGACTCAAATGGCTGGGTCATATTCAGAGAATGTCAGATGACTGAAAGGTCAAAACTGTGTACACATGGTGGGGTGGGGGGGGGGGTGGGGGGGGGGGGGGGGGGGGGTTTGATGGTCGTAGACCACAAGACAGACTAAGAAGATCATAGAGTTATCCAGACATACCCACACACACTTGGTGTCAGCAACTGCAGGAGGGAAAAAAGGACATGCAAAGCGTTGAGTGGAGGCGGGTGATATCTGCAGCAGTGAACCTCAATGGCTCGGAATGCTGAATAAGAGGAAGTATTAAACATCTTTGAACTCTTACCTTTGCAACTCATGTTAGGACCCAACCATTGTCCCTCTTGACCACTACACATGGCCCTCTCTGTGCCTTCCCTGTAGTAGCCAAACAGACAGGTGTAGGTGAGTTGTGTCCCTGTGATAAATCGGTACTGGTCTTTGGGAGCGTCGTGCTCAGCATGTTCAACGTGGGGCGGCGGACCACACACAACTAAAATGTAGCAAAGATACATAATGAAAAGCGTACATCCAAGAAAATAACGTTGCGAATTACTTACTTAGTCGACCTTTTTCTACTTTGCAGTGTAGAGGCTTCTCTATCAGCAGCTTGTTTTTGTTTTGTGTGTGGCTTTGTTCAATTCCAGTCTTCTTTCAGTCAGGGTCTGAGGGATGTCTTTCAGCTGACCGTGGGTCGGCTTGGTAATCTGGTTCCCTTACCCCGTGTGCCTGCCTTAGTGATCGATTCTTTCCCAGTCTGTATACATGTCAACATTATCGTAACTATGACTGATCAGCTCGAGTTTAAAAGACCTGAGTTCCAAGATCATGTTGTATTGTCTTATTCCGAACTATATTTCTTCTTTTACTTGGACCACTTTTCTAAGATATTTCATTTCTGAGGCGTGAAGCTGGATTCTGTGAGCTGTGCTCGAATTACGAAATTACATAATGGTCGTTGACTGGAACAGCGTGAAGATTCGAGTAATGAATACATCAAATTACAGAGAAGGCTTCCTTCGAAGTTGAAGCACGTTTGCCTTAGAGGAGAAAAACCAATAGTCTGCATTCTAGTAAGCGTGATTGGTGAAACGGATGTGCAAGCAAAAGTCAAGCTCTAGAACAGTTGTTCTCACCCTATAGGTCACGACCAATTTTTGGGAGTTGTGCGACGATTTTACAAAGGTCGCCAAAGACCATAGCAAAACATATATTCATTAAAGTTATGAAGTAGCGACGAAAATAGATGTATGGCTGGAGGTCACTACAACAAGAGGAACTGCGTTAAAGGGTCGCTGCATTAGGAAGGTTGAGAGCCATTGCCCTTGAATATAAATAAAGTACAGACGTGGAAGAAAAACAAAATCTTTCCGTAGGAATCTAAAGCCAGAGAAAGCTAAGAAGAAACAACAACAACAACAACAACAATAAAGAAAACAAAGAAATAAAAAAAAAAAACAATTTGGAATTAGAAAAATTAAAAAGAATATACTTAATTGAAGATAATTTTAAATTTGAAAACAGCAATAATGAAGACTGAAGAGAGAATTAGAAAACTATGAGAAATCATAATTTGCAAGAAATGAGAAATAAAAATAAAAATCTAAAAGGAAGATTAAACGAAACAAAATATGAAGGGAGAAGTAATGGGGAAACAATGAGAATGTGGAGATTACAGGAAATGAGTAAAATGAAGAAATATTAAAAAAAAAATGGGATGTTAGAAATAAGATAGCCGAATGTAAGATAATATACAAAAACATATCCGAACATAAAATAACTAAAAATATATGCACCGTATTGGAGTAATTACACCAGTTTGGCACATGTTGTCATGGGACACACACACACAATGATCATAGCAATCATCATCATCATCATTTCTCGTTATGCCTAGTGGCACATGAGGTTTCAGAGAGGACTTTCCATGCTTTCCTGTCCTGTGCAATCTTCAATGTGGTTTTCCATATCAAAGATGCCACACTCAGGTCACTTTCCATCGTTCGTCTCCATGTTTTTGGGCGCCCTTTTTCCAGCAGACTTGTTTTCCCATCATGGGCTTCCTTTCGGCTTTCACCGGGTTCATGCTGACAGATGGACTCTGTCCCAAGACCGCCGGACGTTTAGAGCACTTATTTCCTCTTGAAGTTTCCGTAACGATGTATTGAGCACATATACAGCTATGAAAATCTATCAGGCTTGTATTCTCTGCACTCTTCTTTGCGACAGTAAACTGGTCAACTCAATAGCACTAGAGTGTTGAATTAGGAATCGACATCACAGTATTCGGGACACTCCCATAAGTGCTCAGTCCCCATCTTTAGCAGCAAGCAAAGAGTTCCAATTCCTACGGTACCAGTAAACGTCTAATTGTATATTCATCTCATTCTTACCCTGAGTGTTGAGCGTTGGCCACATCTCCTGGTAACTCCTCAGAGCGTCATTCTCCTCAGACCATAATGATCCATCTGCGCCTCCGCACTGTTCACCCCTTCCCAAAAGGCCCACACAATATATAACTTGTCATACATAAAGTGACCACCAAGTAGTGCACAGCCAGCCAATCTATCTCCCTGCTCATTTCCTAAAACACCGGCATAACATGGAAAAAAATATCCAAAGGATACTAACTACACGGGACCTCTGAAGTGATTATTGCCACTTTGTACGAAGCATGCCCGTTTTCCCCTTTCCCAACATGCTCTGTGAGTGAATCAGTTACTATTACGGCATGTGTGTACAGCTGATTCTCAAGCCAGCGGAAGGCAGTTATTAGCACCAGGGAAACGACTAAATAGCTTTCACATGTCATGCCTAAAAGGAGTATTTGGCAGTTGCAGTACAAGATCACAAACGCTGAGGTACTGGACAGAGCAGGCACCAAAACAGTTTTCTAAATAGATCACATTTAGATAACGGGAGCTGGCAGTGTCCCTAAGGATATCATCTATGGTGAATTACAGACGGGTAGAATATATTGAGGTCTGCATCTACTGCAATATAAAGATGTGTGCAAGTGGGGCATGAAAGATACCGGTACTGAGGCAGATTCACGGGAACAGAATGGCATGGCCCGTATTGGTGGAGGAAGAGGGGGAAATCAGGAAGGTAATGGGAATAAAACAGGGGCAAAATAATGCAGACAGGTAAGGGCTATTAAACTGGCGCCGCGGAGCCCTAGCTAGTGGCCCGCAAATCACTGCCAGTTGTATTGTATTAATGATTGCTCTACTTTGGAGCTCAGGTCTCTGGCCCGTGACCATTCTTATTTTCAAAATTTTTTGCCGCTGAGTAAACTCAGTTGAATGCACTGATATCTCAGCTGAGAGCTGAGCTCCCGAGAAGAATCACACTGAATACATGTGATGTGAGGTCAACAACTCCCATGCTCTTTTTTGAGACATTATTTTTTCCAGCACAATTGTAATAGACATTCTGTGATGAATACAGGAACCTTTTTTTAGACACATTGTGAACAGTACAGGCAACTTTTCTTTAAAAAAAAAAATATAGCTTTGATTACAATACATCTAGCATATGCTAGTATGTTTATGATACAAATGTATAAGATACCTTGTTGACAGCTTGGCTCCCTTCCGTCCCAAGAGCCATCTTTAAGACAAGTTCGCTCCGAGGTTCCAACCAGAAAATATCCCCTCTGACAGTTGTACCTGACGCGGCTCCCAACGATGTTCTGGGAAGGAATCTCCACATAGCCGTTTGCTATGTCTGGGGGTGTGCTGCACCCAGAAGCTGCATGGACAGAAAGTTGATCAAGATAAAAGGATCATGTCTAGTATCTTCTTGTTCTGCTCTTCGCGTTCACCAGCTGTGAACTCCGGCGAAAAGTTCTCTTTCTTCGTACCCCTCTGGATTTCAGTCTGTTTCCAGAACCTGAATGTACATTCGTTTCACATATCTGATTTTTTTTGTATTCATATTGTCAGGCAGATGCACTCCGACTTCGAAGGAAGCCCCGAGTTAGTTGACTCTTACGACATGCTTGTTAGGTAGGCAGTGGGTCTATTCTTGTTTTCTCCACAAATTCACCGGTTGATCGAAAGGTCGTAGGTTCGTGTCCTGACGGAGCCAATTTTTTTTTCAGAAATGAAGCAGGTCGACCCAGCCTTAATTGGGTACGAGGTTCAGTCCTGGGAAGTAAAGCCGGCCGGTGTAATGATGACCACATCACCAACAGAGTGCCGACTGGTCTATAAAATAATATTCTAGCCTTAAATGCCTGATACGCCAGAAGGAGTGGAAAAGGTCCCTTTACTTTACTTTTACTATTACATTATTATCATCATCATAACCACCACTACCATCGTCATCATCACCCACAACAGTATAATCGCCATCCTTATCATTATCATCATCATCATTATCAACACATCATTATAATCATCACAATCATAATCACGCCGTCATCATCATTGACATCAACAACATCATCATCAAAGCCACCACCATCACCACTACCATCACCACCACGATTACCACCACCATCATCACCACCATCATCACCACCATCATCACCACCATCACCACTACTATCATCACCACTACTATCATCACCACTACTATCATCACCACCAACATAACCACCACCAACACCACCACCATCATCACCAACATCACCACTACCATCCTCACCAACATCATCATCAAAACCCCTATCATCTTAACCAACATCATTGGCCTGTGATGGTGATGATAGTGATGATGTGCGAATTGTGATGATGATGATGATAGTGACGATGTGCAAATGATGATCATGATGATTAAAGTGATTATGTGTCGATAACGATCATAGCGACAATAAAAAATGATGACGATTATCTGAAATATTAACATATATACACAGAAGCATATACAAATACGAGAATGCAAACATAACACATATAGTCCGCTTCAAATGTCGTGCCCTCTCACTTTAACAAATATCTCGAAAACCCCTGCACGAATCAACACGAGGTTTTGCCTGTGACCTTAGATTTTCCATGTCATAATAATTTTTGTAATTTACAATTGCACAGGTGCTGCTGTTTTCCTAAAGCGAGGAATTTCTATGACCTTTGTTTATCTAATAAATTGTGTACCCCTAAAAAATATAGAGAGAGAGTAATTGACACGCGCGCGGAGATTGTTTGTAAATCAGTTTACATGTGCGGCGATGCCCGGTCATTATTTTTATAGTTGATCCCGCAAACAATGAAAAAATGTGTTCATGTAAGTCACATGAGGCTAATGCTGGAGATGACCACCTGACAGTGAAACGCCTATGAAATGCGTACAGTCTGATGTTTTGAAAAGTTCCGGTTGCTCGTTAATTGTTAATACTCTGATTGTTTGTTTTGAATCAGTTTCTGTTTTTTTTTTTAATTACCCCAAATAAGGCTCTCATTTAATGACAGAATGAGGGTGCTAAAATGTAACATAGAACCTGTTCTGCTGTATGGCAGCAATCTTGGAATGTTAGTGAACAAATTAAGAATAATTTGGAAGCAACTGAGATGTGGTTTCTGAGACGAATGTTACAAAAACCTTGGACGGCCAGAGTAACTAACAACGATTGCTTGAAAGTAGCTGATGAAAATAGATCTCTATATGCAACAATAAGAAAGAGACAAACACTGTTCTTTGGCCACATATTGAGAAGAGAGACATTGGAGAACATCGTGACAACTGGAAATATTAGTGGAAAAAGAGGTAGAAGCATACCGAGAGAGATTATGCTGCATGGGCTAAAACGATGACATGGAGGGATATCATCAAGAGAGCTGTTCCAGGCAACCAGGGATCGTGATCTGTGGAGACACTTGAACGCCTACGCCAGTTGGGAGGGCACATGATGATTATAAAGGCTAATTGAAGAATATACGTTTCTCTACATTGCAAATTTCAAAAAATTACACCTAACTGTTACTGATTTACCGATTCTTAAAAGTTGGGCACGACTTTTGAAACCGACTATAGTCACTGGATTACTTACTGCTGCACGTCATGTTGGGCCCAACCCAGACGCCACCTCCAACGCACCAAGCTCTGTCCACGCTGTCCTTGTGCTGGGAGAAGCCAGGCAGGCATGTGTACCGCAAGTTGGTACCTAGGCTAAATGTGACCTGGTTTGGCGGGCCGTTGTGAACGGCGTGGTGGGCCGGCGGAGGTGGCCCACACTCCTGATTCTTGTCTATATATAGATGAGAAGATATTCAGGAATCTTCATTATAATAGATATTGTGGCTGGACAAACACACATACATACACAAATACACACGTGAAATATTTGGACACCCAATGGCATCAACAACTCTAAGAAATATAAACGTTGCATAACGCCAGCTTCCCAAAAGGTTCGATGGAAGAAGTGGGAAGTTTGAACAACGGATCAACATCATGGTACAAGGGTAGTAATTCATTCGTGCTCCGATTTACTTTTAACTCAAGCCTGAGTTTGTAATGATCCGCGGGCCACTTGCAAGGATTCTGCGCGCCGTCTCTTGTGTAACCCTGCCCTAAGTGGTCCCATAATACCATCCTTTATCTGTACCTGTCCATCTCTCACTAACGAGAAACAGCTTGTCGAATGGTCAGAAGCCCTTGCTGCTCAGGCGGGAGAGCCGGGTTCGAACCTCGGTAAGGGATGAAGATGTCTTTCTGTCGGGGGCAAAGATACAAATCTTTACCCCGCAGAGTGCGTGGCCTTCCCCCACGCAGCCACTAGGTTTGTTAATCTTCTTTTTCATCTTCTGTTGTCCTAACGCTGTTGCGCTAAAGTACCGCATACAGGCGTTACATATAGTTTCCTGGCCTTTGTTATTTGTGTAGCTTGTGGTAATGTCATATTGTGTTTCTGAAGTGTCTTTTTCACTTCATCCATCCATATCTTTTTTGGTCGGCCTCTTGCCTCATGTAGTACCTTCTATATGCTGGCTGTTTTTGTTAACTAGAAGACCAAACATAATGGCAGAATAGACAGAGAGATTGAAAGATGAATCCAACAAGCCACCTGGCATTGTGGTGCTGGGGTGTCTGTGGATTACCTACCTCCCCGGGCAGCAGCTAGAAATGCCCTGTACCAGTTCTAAAGGAAATATGGGTTGTGTTTCTGCCTTTCCCTTTAACACGTAGCTAAGGTGGGGCTCACAGTGTGCTCATTCCCCGCCACCAGATTGCCTGCAGGTTTTGCTGAGTTCTTCATGGCTCTAAGCATGGCCTAAGCATGAGTAGTTGGGGCAACTGGATCGTCACGTCCTGAGTCCCTGTGCCTTCACGATAGTTTCCGGTATTCAGGGGGGTTAGCATACTTGTTTCCATTCCTAAGACTGTTCAGCACACCTCTGGCTCCTTCCCTCCCACAGGGGGCAGTACGGTGTGGTGCACCGGGTTTATTATCGAGGTTTGCTCCTCTAGATCCATTGTGTTTTGCCTGGGGATTCGCACCCCCAGCTACCAGGACTACCTCGGGGAGGCTGTGACTCTTCGCCACGCACAATGGTCTTGAGGTAAGAGAGGTTTTGCTAGGTCAAGAGGCTGACACCACAATGGACGCTCCTTTCGTGAACAGATATTCACTAGACCTAGGGTGAAGTAAGGGGGGGGGGAACCCACTACCCACAACACCAACACTTCTTACCCCCTGCCTCTCGAGGCTCAGCCCCAACAAGCCACCAATGACGTGCATCAACTGACTCCAATTTTGAAACACTCGGCTATCCCAAAAGACATATACAAAGACAAATTATAAATGCAGTCTTTAAACCAGCTCTCTGCTGTCAGTGTCAGACTTGGACACTGACTGAAGAACATGTAATAAACCTGACCAACTGCGGAATGAGATGTTTGAGAAAGGTTGTTAACAAAACTAGAATAGATCATGTGAGAAACGAAGAAATTACAAGAACTACTGGAACAACGCCAATAAATAAATTCTTTGAAAAATAAAGACTGAAAGTGTTTGGTCATTTAATGAAAATGAATCTAATTATGCTAGAAACGAGAGCGCACAACAAGTAGAAACATCAAGACGTAGGGTCGACCAAGATTAAGATGGACTGAAGGAGTAACTGATACCTTGAGATTGCGCACATCACAATTTACTGGGCAAACTGAGCGTGCCCTAGCTCGGAAACATTATCTGTTTAACTTGTGATGCCAAGCGGCACAAAATAGAAAATGGACAAAGGAAAAAAAAAGACAGACATTTGTGTTCTCTCTATCGAAACAGGCTTACCTATGAGTCCGTGGTTGAGCTCACACCTGGGTGGCTCCCCCATCCACGTTTCGTCCCCTTGACATACCCGGGCTGGAAGTCCCACCAACGTGTAGCCGTCGTCGCAAGTGTAGGTGGCTATGGCTTCAAACCTGGGCGTGGGAAGTAGTCAAGTCAGTAGATTACACAGCGTTAGGATGCATGGATAGATGATTGGGTGGATCTGTTGATGGGAGGATGGTTGAATGGTTGGATGGGTGTATGGCGAATAAGATGCATGGGTGGGTGGATGGGTGGGATTGATGGTAGGGTGGGTGGGTCGATGGATGGGTGGGTGAATGGACAGATGATTGGATGAATGGTTGGATGGGTTGGTGTATGGATGGATGGGTGCCTGGATGGATGGATGTACGGATAGATGTACGGATGGATGGATGAATGGTTGGATGGGTGTAAGGGTGGGTGGATGGGTAGGTGGATGTACAGTTGAGTGAATGGGTCGATGGATAGATGGATGGATGGATGGATGGATGGATGGATCGATGGATCGATCGATGGATAGATGGATGGATGGATGGATGGATGGATGGATGGATGGATCTATGGATGTATGCATGGTTGGAAGTGTGTATGGGTGGGTGTATGGATGGGTGAATAGATGGTTGGGTGGATGGGTCGATGGATGGATAGATGGATGGATGGATGGATGGATAGATGGGTAGATGGATGAATGGATGGAGGAATGGGTAACTGGATTATCCAATTGCATATGTTAGAGCAGTCCGACCAGAATCAAGTTATCGTCATGGAACCCACATACAAACAAGGACGACATTGAATTACAGCAGACGTACAAACATGGGATATATATCATCCTGTAACAAACCAAACGCACATGGGTCATATAATCATAGATGAGCAGATGAATTTACTGATAAAGGAATAGGTAAACGCATGGGTGGGTTAAAGCCTAGATAGGTTGCTAATTAAATGCATAGCTAAAATAGATAGATTAAGGGATGGGAAAATGGATGGATGAATAGATAGGTGAATGGGTGGGAATATGAATTAGTGAAAGAATTGTTTAAGGGATTGGATGGGTGAAGGGATGGGTCAATAGATGGGTAAATGACTTGGCGAGAGATGGGTTATTGGATGGGAGAAAGGAAAGGTAAAAGGGTGTGTAAATGGATGCGTGAATAGATGGGTGAATGAATGGATTGGTGGTTCAGATGGTTGATGAATTGGGGTGAAAAACTGTTTGGATGGATAAGAATGTAATGTGTATGTGTGTGTGTGTGTATGTGTGTGTACTAGCTGTACCCAGCACAGGTTGCTGTGGCTCAGTCTGGCTAAAAAGAAAAAAAAAGGAAAATAGAAATAGCACGTGACTAATATGGTTAATTTCACAATCATTGTCTGTGCAGATATAGAGATAGTCTGGTTTGCCGACTTCAGAACACGCAACATATAACTGTGTCTTTATATTGGCGGTCGTTTAAATTGTATTATTAGGACCCACAAATATTGTTTATTTGTTTATCACATGCTGAAGCTTTAAAAAAAAGCTGAAAGTAAAGCCTACTAATGTACTTCTTAAATACCAACAAATACGCGGAAAAAAATTAGAATAGATAAGGCAGCGTTATAAAAATATAATTAATTAAAAAATAAACATTTTAAAATCCTGTTTGAAGCTCTCCCATTTTACAGTTTCTGTTATTACCCCCTCCCCTCCCCCGCCCCGACCCAATCCACCAACTACTCCTCTCTCTCTCTCTCTCTCTCTCTCTCTCTCTCTCTCTCTCTCTCTTTCTCTCTCTCTCTCTCTCTCTCTCTCTCTCTCTCTCTCTCTCTCTCTCTCTCTCCGAAGGATTTGAAATTCATCACCTGGCGATATATTTTTCTAACTGACCTTGGCATCCGTGCCCACCCAGGCTGAAATAGATAGCAGGAGTTGTAATGATAAGCAAATGCAGCCAGTGTAATATTTACCACATCATCAATCAAGTACCAGTACTACTACTACCACTGCAACCACCAAAACAACTAAAAAAAAAAACTATCACTACTGTCCTGTTTTACCAACTTTTTAGATGTAGACAGGGGGTCTGATTCAAGGCTGCATGGCTAGTGCTGTCGCTACGGACTGCTTAGGTTATGATGTTTAATTTTGCCCCGATATAAAAACTCCATCGCATTTCCGGGGTCGGAGGTCAAGACCAGAAACGTCACCACAAATATAGCAGACAGGAAAGAGAGCAGCAATGTGATCTGACCTAGCTGAAAGTGGTCAACGTAAGACCGGGGTCGGAGGTCAAGACCAGAAACGTCACCACAAATATAGCAGACAGGAAAGAGAGCAGCAATGTGATCTGACCTAGCTGAAAGTGGTCAACGTAAGACCGGGGTCGGAGGTCAAGACCAGAAACGTCACCACAAATATAGCAGACAGGAAAGAGAGCAGCAATGTGATCTGACCTAGCTGAAAGTGGTCAACGTAAGACCGGGGTAGGAGGTCAAGACCAGAAACGTCACCACAAATATAGCAGACAGGAAAGAGAGCAGCAATGTGATCTGACCTAGCTGAAAGTGGTCAACGTAAGACCGGGGTCGGAGGTCAAGACCAGAAACGTCACCACAAATATAGCAGACAGGAAAGAGAGCA
>CAJHNH020001746.1:343038-363038 GCA_905116865.2 Candidula unifasciata
TGTTTACTATTTATTATTACTGTTTACTATTTATTATTACTGTTTACTATTTAGTACTGCGCCTCTAAGACTGAAAAAAAAAACAGCAACGCTGGCTGCATGCTTAGGCCACTCATACAGAAACCGCATGCGAAAGCCACCAGTTACTAGTAATATGATGCTACTTGCGCACGAATACTCTTTGACAGAGATGCGAAGAGGAGGAAATGTCATGTGATGCCCTATCCCGTGCAATCGCTACCTGCTAACCCTCACACATGCAAATTGAACACGTCTCGCCACTATAGGAGAGCTAAAGATGAACCAAGTCTATTTGACGAGGTGTTTGATTGAAGCGCAGTTCTGCAATGTACCTGTTAAATGATGGTCATTGTGGTGTTGTTTACATAACTGCTTTTCAGGCTTTGATTACGTTAAATTTATAACTTAGCTTTTGAAATTTATAAAATGTTCAATGTGGTGTCAAGAATTGAAATCATAGCACTAGGGACACTCCCATAAACGCTCCGTTCCCATCCACAGCAGCAAGCGAAGAGTTCGAATTCCGATGGCAGCAGTAACTATCTGACTGTATATCCGTCTCGTCTTTCTATCGAGTGTTGTGCGTCGGCCAGATCCACTGGTAACTCCTCGCAGCGTCATTCTCCTCAGACCATTATGACATATCTATGCCTCCGCACTGTTCACTCAAAAATTTATAGAAGCACTATCTAATGTGTGGGTCGCTGTGGTGTAGCGGCTAGACGCTGGTCTGAGGTTCCGAAGGGCGTAGGTTAAACTCTAAACTAATCCAGATTTTTTTCAAAAATGACTTTGGCTCTCAGGTCAAGCCAGCCTTACATAGCTACTAGGTAAAGACATCGGAAGTAAAGGCAGCAGGCGTGATATCAATCACATCACCCACCAAGTGCCGATTGGGCTATAGAACCTAAGATAGGTTAAGCCCTATATGCCAAAGGCGCATGAAGGTGTGGGATCATGCCATTTTCTAACTTAAAGAATTACTGCATAATGTCACAGAGCAGGTGGACGTCCAAGGCGAACATGGAAAGGTTATATAAAAGGCCTTGTACAGGAACATGTGACTGGTGGTTGATATCTATCTTGTGTTTGACCACAAGCTTCTTCCCTTAGTGTCACCTAACGGTAAATGTGGGTGTTGAAAACGATGATAATGACCACGACGACGATGATGATGATGATGATGATGATGATGATGATGATGATGACGACGATGATGATGATGACGACGACGATGAGGATAACAACGACGAAGACGACAATGATGATGATAACGACAACGTCGATGATGATGACGATGATGATGATGATGCCGACGACGATGGGGAGGACAACGAAGAAGACGACAATGATGATGATAACGACAACGACGACGATGATAACGACGACGATGATGATGATGACGACGACGATGAGGAGGACAACGACTAAGACGACAATGATGATGATAACGACAGCGTCGATGATAATGATGATGACAATGATGACAACGTCGATGATGATGATGATGATGACGATGATGATGATGATGACGACGATGGATATGATGATGATAATGACCACGACGACGATGATGATGATGATCATGATGATCATGACGACGATGATCATGATGATCATGACGACGATGATGATGATGACGACGACGACGATGGGGAGGACAACGACAAAGACGACAATGATGATGATAACGACAACGACGACGATGATAACGACGACGATGATGATGATGACGACGACGATGAGGAGGACAACGACGAAGACGACAATGATGATGATAACGACAGCGTCGATGATAATGATGATGACAATGATGACAACGTCGATGATGATGATGATGATGACGATGATGATGATGATGACGACGACGATGAGGATAACAACGACGAAGACGACAATGATGATGATAACGACAACGTCGATGATGATGACGATGATGATGATGATGCCGACGACGATGGGGAGGACAACGAAGAAGACGACAATGATGATGATAACGACAACGACGACGATGATAACGACGACGATGATGATGATGACGACGACGATGAGGAGGACAACGACTAAGACGACAATGATGATGATAACGACAGCGTCGATGATAATGATGATGACAATGATGACAACGTCGATGATGATGATGATGATGACGATGATGATGATGATGACGACGATGGATATGATGATGATAATGACCACGACGACGATGATGATGATGATCATGATGATCATGACGACGATGATCATGATGATCATGACGACGATGATGATGATGACGACGACGACGATGGGGAGGACAACGACAAAGACGACAATGATGATGATAACGACAACGACGACGATGATAACGACGACGATGATGATGATGACGACGACGATGAGGAGGACAACGACGAAGACGACAATGATGATGATAACGACAGCGTCGATGATAATGATGATGACAATGATGACAACGTCGATGATGATGATGATGATGACGATGATGATGATGATGACGACGATGGATATGATGATGATAATGACCACGACGACGATGATGATGATGATCATGATGATCATGACGACGATGATCATGATGATCATGACGACGATGATGATGATGACGACGACGACGATGAGGAGGACAACGACGAAGACGACAATGATGATGATAACGACAACGACGACGATGATAACGACGACGATGATGATGATGACGACGATGAGGAGGAGGACAACGACGAAGACGACAATGATGATGATAACCACAATGTCGATGATGATGACGACGACGACGATGATGATGATGATGACAACGTCGATGATGATGACGACGACGATGATGATAATGAGGATGAAGACGATGATGAGGATGATGACGACGACGACGATGATGATGATGGCAATGATTATGATGCTGGTGTATCATCTTCATGTCACAAAACAACTAGAATCATTTTAGTATCAAACTATTAAAACAAAATAAATCGAACCAGATGTTGATGACGATGATAATGATGAAGACGGCGACGAGATAATAATGACAATGACGACGATGACTACACCCTGCATATGCCCATCTTCAATGCCTCACAACAACCACGGAAAAGAACAGCATCATTTGTTTAATCAAACAGATGAAAGTCAAAACAACCATCACAATCATCTTGCCAATCCTTCCCAGTACCACGGTGTTATAAACATAAACATCACCGCTTCCCCTCTTTCAATTCAAGCACGGAAGAGAAAGACAAAAAAGGCCCTTTTGAAAGGTTCTAACGAGTACTGGGCATGTAGGGCTACACATATATTCTATAGATCAACCGTCACTTGGTGGCTGATGTAGTCAGCACCACACTGGTCACCTTTATTTCCTAGGATTTTACCCCTTACCCATTTAAGGCTAGATCAACCTGGGAGCCAGACCATTAAATAAAAATGTCTGGCACTATCAGGACTCGAACCCACGACCTTCGGATCAGCAAGCCAGCATTCAGCCACTAAGCCACGGCGGATCCAGAAAATACAATAGCGTGGGATTAATTCGTTGGGGACAGTTCATCTTGCAAGATTCCGATTTCCGTTTTTTTAAAAGCTAAACACGGGAGGAAACTCTAATCTCGTGAGGTGAATTCCTAGTGTCTGTGAAATCGATTGTAAAGCAGACAAGATTGAGCGGAGAATAACAGATTATTATAAACAAACAATACGGAGAAAAGGACGAACGAAAAAGGCCACATATAAGCCATGTTGTGGAGAAGAACAAAGCAATGGAGAAAGGTAAGAGAAGTAAAAACTCTTCTCATACCATTAGGGTAGGGGACACAGGGTACGAGATCAGTCGGACGACCAACACGGCCTCTGCCTGTATCCCTGTAACTGTGGCCTCTTCTGTCTTTGCCCTCAAAGAGTGTTTGGCATGATGTATTGTGATTTACAGCTAGGCAGAAGAAAACAATATCCCTAGAGGAATGCCTAAAAGTGGATAGCAGCAAAGAACTGCAAAAATTGGTGACACAGTTTATTTCCAGGACATCAAAAGAAAAGCTCCCGGACGAGGCCAACTAAACAGCCGAAGAAATCACCACACCCACGGAAGCTGACAACTCAAAAGCAAGTGCCGCATCCCAGCGGACAACAAACACAGAACCTAGTTAAGCTACCTCTTCTATCTCCATCTTCCGACCTCACTGTAAGTCCTCAAACACTATCTCTCAATTTTCAATTGAGCCTACTCTCACTTATCTCCACTACTTCTCAACCATGTGTGGCCAGAAGAAAACTGGATAAAAAAATTGAAAAAAGAAAAGAGCCAAACAGCAAAAAAAAAAAAAAAAAATAACAGATTTGGCTCAAAAAAAAAAAAAAAAAAGGCACAAAAAAAAAGCTTACGCACATACACATGTCTGGAGCGAAAACAAAAAGCTAACAAAAAGAAATTAAATTGGGGACCCTGAAAAGGGCCGTGTTTTGGGCTGAATTGAGTGCTCTATGATGATGTACCAAGAGGATGCAGTAGTGCTGTAGGTGACAGCGGACTTGACAAATACAAAATAACAGCTCAAACACCGAGCAAAAGCTAAGGCGTATTGAAAGGCAGCAAATAAAGAGGGAAAAATATCATTGGAGAACAAACTCCAAGCACATAAACAAAGCCACGATATAACCAATGCTCAATCTAGGAGCCGGTTGAAAGAGGCATGAAGTTTTCTGTTTTTTTTTTTTTTTTTAACCAACATCAAGATCAAGATCAAGTGAAAACGATTATGGGACCGAGTAAAACAATAATTTGCAATTGAAAAAAAAAAAAAAAGCAATGGATAAATCAAAAATTTATCACGGTGAAGAAGAAAAGAAATTAACCTTGTATAAGATGTCTCCTTTTGTATATTTTTCTCATACATTTGGTATTATTATTAATAAAAGATTATATTTATTTGCCATGTTATGCACCTACAGATGTGTAAGCCACCCTCCCACCCTTTTCCGAGGGGCACCGCCCAGCCCCATATTGTCTTCTCCGTGTCAGCGCCTCTGACAACATCATCTCCCATTCAGGCAACGGCAAAAAAATTCCTTTGCAAACATACTGCAACGCCAGAAGTACAAGCAACATTAAACAGAGTCGTGCCTACCAGTTTTACTTACTTGGGTTAATGCACGACTTTCCACACTTCCCATCACACATGCACTTCTTCTTGGAACTGAGGCAGTCTTTGTCAGAATCGCAACTCTTGGCACAACGCCGGCCTCTGTCTTCCTGTCTCTCATGGTCGCAGACCCTAGTCTCGGCCGCTGTAAAACAAAATTACAGAAAAATCATAATGATGGTAAAATATGAATAAATGACACTCCTTTTCCTTTTTTCTCCTGCCAAATAACCCCCGACGAAGCGTATTAAAAAAAACAGTAAAGATCCCTTTTTACGCCTTTAGGAGTATCGGGCATATGGGCAGAGCGTCCCATATTTTTACAGACCATCAGCACTCTGTGGGTAATGTGGTCAGCATTACGCCGGCTGTCTTTACTTTCCCAGGACAGCCAATCCTGGGTCCCATTTTAGACTGTATGCTCTCAAACAACTCCACCAACTCGCCCTATCCTTTGCTATCGGACGCGGATCATGCTACGTCAACCCCATCTTTTTAACCTCAATCTCTAGTTCCCTTGTTCATATGTTTTTTCCTGCCTGTGGGTTACAGTGTGAAAACGTTCTAGTTGTATTGTTCTCAGGTTTTGTTAAATAAAAATCAAACAGTTAATAAATATAAATATACGTTAATGTATGTTAATGCATGTTAGAAGAATGTGTACACTTTACTTTTGAGCCACGGTAACACAGTGGCTAGATGTTCTCTTACCCGGCCCAAAGATCTTGGGTTCAAATCTTCATCAGATCGGAGTTCCCCCCCCCCCCTTTTTTTTCTCCCCTCCACCTCTTCTTTCGCCTCCTCCTGCTCCGATGTCTTCATATTTTTTTCCTCTTCTTCTTCTTCTTCTTCTTTCTTCTTCTTCTTCTTCTTCTTCTTCTTCTTCTTCTTCTTCTTCTTCTTCTTCTTCTTCTTCTTCTTCTTCTTCTTCTTCTTCTTCTTCTTCTTCTTCTTCTTCTTCTTCTTTTTCTTCTTTTCCTATCATAATCATATATATCATTGTCGCTTATACCATGTTTACATAAGTAATGTATAAGGATAAAATAATTTCTTCATTGAGGTCTCTGGCAACATGTGAACTATAACCAAGAGGAAGCAACCAAGTCCATTATCGTAAATTAGAAATGATATCAAGAGCTTTCGGTGTCTTGCTTACTTCTCCTTGCTAAGAACCGACTAAATGCTGAATGGTAACTTATTATTTCATTAGAGAGGTCCGTAGTTTGACCAATCACCCTTTGTCACAACCCTGTGAGTACATTCAGTGGCGGAATGGACCACACCGAAGGGTGTGCGTGTTCAGGTGACACCCCAGGGTGGACACAAAGGTCAGGGCCGTGACTGGTCAAGTCTGTTCTGTTATTGCACGGTGAAACTAGCGCTCAGGAGAAACCGCTTGGCCACGACAAGAAAGAGTGAACTCTGTTGCCGACAAGTTCGCAACACGATTACCCCTTTGGGGACTGAGCAGGTGAACGGGTCAAGAGACACGAGGTGAAAGGAACACAGAGAATTCGGTGTACAACGGTCAGACGGAGCAAACGTGTAGCGAGACAGTGATAGTATATTAGAGTTAGGAAATTTCTTTAGTGACTGCATAGATTATTTACAGTGTTCTGTTAGAATAGGATAGTCTTTTGTGCTGTGTATTTAACTGGTACAAGGTATTGTGTTGTGCCACCATAAGTAAATAGTGTCCAGTTACTTCTGACCAGTTAAATCGTTTAGGTACATGTTCTGTGAGAGAATGTCTAACCTTGGCACTCTGAATCTGCACTAGACAGAGGCTGTGACAGTTTGGTTGGTCAGTGTGTCGATAGGTAAGAGCGTATCTCGTGACAGTGTGGTTTGTGCACCAGGAGATTGCCTGTAGAACGTACTGGGGAGCAAGGCGATTGTAAAGCTCGTTCGGCCAGAGGGTCCAGGCAATAGGTGGCCACACAGCGGGAAGTCAACTGTTTATTGTATTACCTGTACTTGCAATAAAGATTGTCGTGTGTGCTCTGTGTGCGTTCGGGTTCAGTGTGTGTTAAAGGTTAGCTTGTCTGTCATAGGCCCAGTTACGAGCCACGGACCAGCAAGGTCACCCATAGGTCTGTGACACCCGTATTGATTGGTCTATAATAATATGAGCCTGTCGTTGTATTCTAGATGCATCACAAGCGAAAAATAAATAAATATGTTGGCACTCCTCCGAATAACGCCTTAAATTATCTAGGCCAAATTATCGTTCGGCCAGAGGGTCCAGGCAATAGGTGGCCACACAGCGGGAAGTCAACTGTCTATTGTATTACCTGTACTTGCAATAAAGATTGTCGTGTGTGCTCTGTGTGCGTTCGGGTTCAGTGTGTGTTAAAGGTTAGCTTGTCTGTCATAGGCCCAGTTAAGAGCCACGGACCAGCAAGGTCACCCATAGGTCTGTGACACCAGTATTGATTGGTCTATAATAATATGAGCCTGTCATTGTATTCTAGATGCATCACAAGCGAAAAATAAATAAATATGTTGGCACGCCTCCGAATAACGCCTTAAATTATCTAGGCCAAATTATATTTCGGCCAGAGGGTCCAGGCAATAGGTGGCCACACAGCGGGAAGTCAACTGTCTATTGTATTACCTGTACTTGCAATAAAGATTGTCGTGTGTGCTCTGTGTGCGTTCGGGTTCAGTGTGTGTTAAAGGTTAGCTTGTCTGTCATAGGCCCAATTACGAGCCACGGACCAGCAAGGTCACCCATAGGTCTGTGACACCCGTATTGATTGGTCTATAATAATATGAGCCTGTCATTGTATTCTAGATGCATCACAAGCGAAAAATAAATAAATAAATATGTTGGCACTCCTCCGAATAATGCCTTAAATTATCTAGGCCAAAAAACTTAAACTAACAGGGCCTCAATAGGTCATCTGCTATAACTATTGAAAACTAGGATTTAAAATGTAAATATGGACATACTTATATTAATCTATGTATAGCAAGCCATTGCAAACATTTTAGTGTTTTGTTCAGATATATATATATATAAGTTGACAGGTCTAACATCTACAGCTGCCAGTTCATCAATCAATAAAACATTATTGCTAATCTGTGTCGGAGCTAACGGTCTACCTGCCATATTTGCCGGAAATACATTCTTATTTTACACATCACTGAGGCCCTGTAAGGGTAGGTTTTTGACCTGGATAATTTGTGGCCGTTATTCGAAGAAGTGCCATTTTAGTCCAAAAATATTTTCGAATTTGTCTTTTTTTTTTAACTTGATGCAGTTTTTGTGTATTTTTCTCCCCAAGTATTTCCTCCTCCTAGATTTGTCTGTAAAATTAATACATCTAGGATGAGACTCAAACAGCTACCAATTCCGGAAACCTCTTTTAATTGTGTGGCCATAACGTACAGTTATAGTGGGACACCACCAAGCAGTTACAAGGTAACAGGTCATGGATGGGCTGTTTATACATTGTTATAAACGGCCAACCTACATTCAACTACGTCTATGAACAAAATCGATCGGCTACTAGAAACGCAAGAGAACAGGGAGCAACTGTGAAAAGGACAGCCACTAACAAGACAAACACCGGACTCGAAAAGTCGTATTTACTGAAGTTAACTGTTGTCACTCAGCTGTCTGCATCTGTCTGTCTCTATTTGTCTGTCTCGGTGTGTCTGTCTGCGTCTCTTTAGGTCTCATTATATTCGCCTCTATCTCATTCAGCCCACCAGTTATCATCAGCATGTGTATCTTTCTACATTTCCCTACAGGACTGCATTTTGAGTATTTGACTCACTGCGACTCGGTGAGTCACTATTCAGATGCAAATCCAACAAACAAATAAAAATACCCCCTTTATACTTAGGTATTGTGTATTGGAACATTCTAAGGGTATGGGAAACGAACAGGCAGACAGACAGACTGGTTGGTTGCGCACCCTTTGGTGCAATTTGATGCATGACAACTAGTTGTGGTCAAAGCATTTTAGAAGCGAGACAACAGTGCAAACAGGCTAACAATAAAATGAAGCTGGTGAAAGAAAACAAAAAAATAACACATTTATAAAGAATATACGGGAAGAACAAATGCATAATGGCGAGCATGGGGGAGACACAAAAATACGAGAGTGTTTTCAAGAGCTGGATGAACAGCAGTCTTAGATCACGCACGAGGAAACTTCAAATATTGATCTTAACAGTGTTATTTATTACATACTAAAAAGTAAGGGTAAAGTCGGGAGATGTGAACCAGCGTCATTGGACACGGTTTTGAACCATAAGTGCTCTGCCACCACTACGGACAGCTGATACGAATTGTCCGCCTGTGTCGTCGTTCGCACGTAACTCTGTAGTTACAGCGACGTTCCTCCATTTACCCCAGAGTGTCAACATTGGTACCCATTTCCTAGAGGCTGCATTTGAAAGCAAGCCTCTTATCGACTGCGCTAACGCGGCACCCGATTTACATACTGTTGTTAAGGATGTCAAACGTTTTAAGCACATGACATCACAGTACACAGGGAAACGGTGACGTCATAAGTTTTTAAGTTTATTGACAAAAGTCGCCCAATTTCTGACACGCACCAAAAATATTCAATTTATAATTAAAGTGGGGAAACAATCTTAGTATAACAGATTATTGCAACCATAAATGCACTCAATGTCAAAATTACTTCCCGCCCAGCGCCCTTTTGTGTGTGCAGTTTACGTGCGTAACCCTAGCAGGTTGAAAACACTGATTTAACGATACCTTCTAGCTAGATAGACTGATTTATAATCGTCCATTGATTCCGCCATATTAACACTATAAACGTGTAACGATATAATAGTTTCCTTATTGAGGGCTCTAGCAACATGTGAACTATAACCAAGTGGAAGCAACCAAGCCCACAGTCGTAAATAAGATATGAAATCAAGAGCTTCCCGTGTCCCGCTTACTTCCCCTTGCTACGTACCGACTAAATGCCAATTGGTAACCGAATATTTTATGAGAGAGGCCCAAAGTTTGACTTATAATTAGAGCGTTGTAACGATCGCGAACAAAGAAAGCATGAGAGAGGGAGAGAGAAAGTGGGGGGGGGGGGGATATAAAATGAGAGAAAGACAGCGAAAAATATTAGGGGCCTCAGCTCCCTCACACATTTTCTATGGGCGGAAGGCGTGTTGTTTGGGCCACAAGTGTTTAAATATTGTTTAAGTGCCCATTATTAATAATTATTATTGGTTTACTATTTTCATTAAGTGCTGAAAAATATATATAATATGTTTGAAATCATATTAAATGTGCAAACACCTCAACAACGAACTATACAAGGTTTAGTGAAGAGGCTGTCAGTACCATTCTAAACTTTCGAGGGCTCATTCCCCAGCCCCAACTCCCAACCCCAATCAAAACCCCAAAGGAAAATATAAGAGAAAAAAAAAGGGGGTGGGGGCGCTCAAAGTACCCAAGCTGCTATATTCTGGCGCCCACGTAAACTATGGAGGCAATGAGATGTGTATTTGCTTAACGAATCGTGACTGCTTCATCGGCCAGATTTGCATGATGTTAACGCTACTACACATTTGTAATATATGGCTTCTGTTTCAAAAGTGGTACTTACATTTTGAGCAAGAGATCCATCCAAACTCGCAATATTCCATAGTTTGACATATCATTAGAGCCTGCAACCTTTACAGGCAAAGAGATGTTTTCTTGTTTAATGAACCGTGGTTTCCTCATCAGCTCAGTGTGCATGATGGCACTGTTGGACCTCATCAGCTCAGTGTGCATGATGGCACTGTTGGACCTCATCAGCTCAGTGTGCATGATGGCACTGTTGGACCTCATCAGCTCAGTGTGCATGATGGCACTGTTGGACCTCATCAGCTCAGTGTGCATGATGGCACTGTTGGACCTCATCAGCTCAGTGTGCATGATGGCACTGTTGGACCTCATCAGCTCAGTGTGCATGATGGCACTGTTGGACCTCATCAGCTCAGTGTGCATGATGGCACTGTTGGAGTATTGTTGTAATCAACCTGAATTTCAGGACTAACCAGCTGTTATGAGTTATGATCATAACGCTCGGGACGTTCCAATGAGGGCAACGTATCCATCTTCAGCAGCAAGCGCAGAGTTCCAACTTTGTTGGTAACACTAACATCTTGTTGTATTTCTAGATCATGTGGTCACTGCTAGAAGTAACATTGTCTTCATACCATAATAGTCTTTTTACGCCTCCTCACTGTTAACTTACTCTCAGAGAAGCATTTCAAAATCTAGTTTGTCATTCATCAATTCATCACCAAGGTTGCAAAATCAGCAAACCTGTCTGCTTGTTCATTTCCCAGCACACCGGCATCCTAAAGAAAATACCCAAGGGAAGCAATCTACCCGGGACATCTGAAGCTATACTTGGCCCTCTAACCAGGCTGAAATGATAGCACGGCACGTTCTTGTGGCTAGTGGGATGTCTAACAGCAAATATTAACTGCTAAGTGCTGTATAGAAAATGTGCGATTAGTCCCGCGTGGATTATACACCCCATTGGTTGGAAAAGGGCTCTATACTGTGTTATTGTTGTCATTCGCATCCTCATCATCAACATCCTTAATATAGTCCGAAGACACAGCGTGTTCTTGGATCACTATTTGCCCCTGACTGTCTGAATAGATCCTTCCATCTCTGATGGGGAGGTCACAGGGCGAGATGCTTACATATTTCTGGCCCGTCTATGCAGCCAAATTATGCATCCTGGGTTTTCTTGACCTGCCTTTTCTCGCCCCCACCCCGCATCCTTTTTTCTCCCTCCCCCTCCCCATACCGCCATTTCTTGTACATTTTAGTGTCGTTTTAGAGCGGCCAGTAAGATCTATTTACATTTCCGTAACATTACACTTTTCGTCTTGTATCTTTCGTTAACATACATTCAGAGCTGATAATGTAATTTATAATGATTATAGTTACAAACGGTAGACCGAAATCCGCCATCTTGCTTGAATATGAAAATCACAATATAGTTTCACAAATAGTAGACCGAGATCCGCCATTTTGCTTGAATATGAAAATCTCAAACTACTCTCCCAAAAGGCAGGCCGAAAACCGCCATCTTGTTTGAATCTTTGTAAATCCAAATTTTGAAAAAAAACACATGTTACATTTGAATGAAAAGCATGTTGCTGACCTTTGTTGATTCTGAGTAGTAGTAAGTAAACTGCACAACGCAACTTGAGATTTTCATATTCAAGCAAGATGGCGGATTTCGGTCTATCGATTGTGAAACTATATTAAGATTTTCATGTGCAAAGTGGATATTCATGACCTTACATTGGATTACTACATTTCAAATGGACTAAATTGTTAAAATCATTCGGATTACTGTGATCTAAAGAAACTTTAAAACAAAAAAAGTCGTTTTAAACCTGACGTACTTGTTCTCAACATGGAGACGATTATCGTACCTCCAAACAAATATGGAAACCCGACGCTACATAAGCGAGACACACTAGTCTGCACCATTGATGGACCCATGGCGGCTAAGAAGAGGAAACCAGGTTTCATGATGGCCATGTTAATAGGCCCCTTTGAAATACCACCAGAGGATATCATAGATCTGTACCGACACGAACGCCCGACAGAATGGTTTTTCTGCCTGTCGCAAAGATGTCACCAAAAAATGTTCCAGACCCTGCATGGCAAATCAGTGACCCTGGAAAAAGACAATATAACCTGCAGAATTGAACAGTACGGGAAGCAGAGGAAACGGATCACACTAAACTGGCTACCAAGCCAACTGAACACCGATGGCGTGATGGACATCGTAAAGGCGATAACGGGAGACTGTGAACCTGAAGTCTTCCCTGTTCATCACGACGAAAGGAAGTGGGGAGCGATGTGTAAGCCAACACGAGAAATACCCCACTATATTTATGTTGAAACACCAATCATAACTTAGCGTAACCACAAAGTTCTGATCACGATGCCTGACCGAAGGATCGCATGTATGTACTGCAATCAAGATGACCACTGGTCGAACAAGTGTCCTGAGAAGAGGAAAAAGACCAACCCACGCCACCCAATGACAAAGACCACGGAACCTTAGCCAAAGTCGACAGACACAAAACCCGCTGCCAAAGCCACGGCTCCGGTAGCGGAAGAAATTCCAACAGAGGCTGCAGTGAAGGCACTCAACAAAGCAACTGAGAGCAAAACAAAGACAACTGTTCTTCCAAAAACAACACCAGCAGCACAAGAGAGGCCAAAAGAGACCACAACCTAAATACTCAATACAGAGATTGAGAACAAAGAAAAAGCACCACAAAAGACAAAGACAGCAAAGCCAGCTGGCACGGCAGCCGTTCCTGCAGCACACAAGACCACGAACGAGGAACTTGTCACAGCCTTGGAGAAGGACAAACTTCCAGACCCACCACTATCACCATTGTCCCCCGAACCACCAGAAGAAGACCAAAAACATCCCGAAACACCAGAAACAGACACAGAAGAAACGATAGATGACAACCAAGAACCATAATTAGAAGGAGGCCTACTATGGGACTTTTTTTCTACAAGACTGAGAAGGGAGGCCGGATAACAAACCAATTTTGTTTTGTCCGCATATGAGGAGTTCTATTACCGAAAACACAGAAAATATATCGACGACCTAGCACGGAAACAAGAAGAGGAAAGTCGCGAAGAAGGAGAATTAGCAGAACATACAGATCTAGAGATCTTTTACGAGAAACACAAACAAGAATTTTAAAAAAAATAGCAGACCGTTTCTGGGAAGATTGGGTCAAAGACCAACTGGACAATAAAATGGAAACAACTGACTTTAATAAAAACAAATAAAAAGTGACTAAGCCCCACTGTCACCAACCTCCCATAACCCTTTTCTTTCTTGTGTTTTTTTTTACTACACTTGAACATAACACTAACAAACACAAACAAACGGCAACAGATGTAAAGAGACAAACAATACATAAGCAAACAAATATTTACACGATAGCAGGAAAAACACAATACACGCAAACATACACGGAAATCCCCCCTCCCCTTCCCCCCCCCCCACCCCCCCCCCCCCCCCCCCCCCCCCCAAAAAAAAAAAAACTAATAATGATTATAGCAAACTTCATCTTTTGTAATGTGGTCCCTGTATGATGTCACCATCATCATCCCTTAACACTGCGTGTCTTTGGGTCACCGGTTGTTTTTGACTGTCTGATCAGCCCCCCTCCACATTTGACGGTCAGATGCCATGTTCATGGTTGCATACTTAAGGCCTATCCAGTCAGCCAAGTTCTGTATCGCGATCTTTCTTGGTCCACCTCTTCTCCTCTTCCCCTCTACTGAGTCCTTTAATATTGCTTTTGAGAGCCAGTAGATCTTATTACAAGTCTATACCATTACATTTTCCTCCTTGTCACTGTAGTTAAAAGAGGTTCATAGTCGCAAATATACTGGTTTATTATACGGCGAACCTCGTCATTTGTGATCTGGTCTCTGTATGTTATGCCAAGAATATTTCTCAAATATCGCGTCTCCAATGCTTTTATCTTCTTTTCGAGTTCAGCTTTTGAGATCCACGTTTCACGACCATATCTAAACGTACCAATAGCTGGGCAGTCAATGCTTCGTTATACACAAAATCTTTTTGAATCTCCGTAAAATTTATGACATAATATTTATATCACAGCACTGGGGGAAATAGCTCGATTGACTCGTTTCTTACTTTATTGAAACAATCATTTAACTAACTGTCTGCCATTTCGAGGGTTAGTACATCCAAATACAGACACGAAATATTAGAGACACGCTGGGGCTGTCTGCCATTTCAAAGGTTGACACAACGGGAAACAAATTCATGGGATATTAGAGAAATGCCGGGCCTGTCTGCCAAATTTAAAGTTCGTTCGTTCGTTCAAGAGTTGGCAAACCCAAATACAGACACAGGATATCAGAGAAACGCTGGGTCAGTTTGACATTTCAAGTGTTGACACGATGGGAGAAAAAACAGACACAGGATATCAGAGAAACGCTGGGTCAGTTTGACATTTCAAGGGTTGACACAACGAAATACAGACACAGGATAGTAGAGAAACGCCGGGTCTGTCTGTATTCCAAGGGTTGACAAACCCCAAAACAGACACGCGATATCAGAGAAACGCTGGGTCAGTTTGACATTTCAAGTGTTGACACAGCGGGGGAAAAAGGGGAGGGGGGGGGAACAGACATGGGATATGAGAGAAATGCCGGGCCTGTCTGCCATTTCAAGGGTTGACACAACGAAATACAGACACGGGATAGTAGAGAAACGCCGGGTCTGTCTGTATTCCAAGGGTTGACACAACGAAAAACAAACGAGGGATATCAGAGAAAGGTTGTGTCTGTCTGCCATTTTAACGGTTGACACAACGAAAAACATTCGCGGGATATCAGAGAAACGCTGGAGCTGTCTGCCATTTCAAGAGTTGACAAACCCAAATACAGACACGGGATGGCTGAGAAACATGGGGCCTGAGAATAAAGGAGGCAGGGGTACTTTCAAGGAGCGTAGACTCTTACATGTTGTCTTAGATAAGCCACGTAGTGCGAACACCATGCCACATGATGATGATGATGATGATGATGATGATGACGTCTGTTAGGTTTGAACAAATATCTATTTTTTTAAAGTTTCCATGTTAAAGACATTGCATTATTTACCTGTTTTGATGGAGAATGCGCAAATAAATCAAATTATTCAATCGTTTATTAAAACATATTGCACCCATCTCTAAACTCAATATTTCTGTTTTAAAACTTGTGTGTTTAAGAAATTACATTTACCCGTTTTGACTGATGTAGAATGAATGTCATTATTCAATGTTATATAGACACAGCAATAATCAGCGTAGTGAAATATCCAGTAACTTAATCAACGATCGAATAATTTAATAATTGTATATGCGCATTCTGCACGTCTGAACGGGGAGCCTTTGTTCTCCACGACCGGTTAAAATTATTTCAGCTCGAGTAAACATCTTGTATGCATAGAATGAGCCCGGCTCTCTAGCGTAGTTGGTTAAAGCTGATTTCGCGGTGACCGGGTGACGAACTCCTTTGTGGTCCTGGTTCACGCCTGGGGATAGGCAGAAAAGCCACATTTCCCCATATTTACGGTACCTATCATGGAATCAAGGCCGAAGAGTTGCGAAATTCATAGTACCGAGCCACGGGTTAACAACTCATGGTTTCTGGATATTTTAAAAAAAAATGCATAGAATGTATAAATCAACAAAAAAATAATAATAGAAACGAAATGTGTTACAGGAACACAAGCTCAAATGGTGGAATAAACGTTGCGAATTCACAACTTTCATCAGCACAGACAGACAAAAAGGCACAGTACACACACACACATATATACAAACACAGACTACGCGGGCGAGCGAGCGCGCGCGCGCACACACACACACACACACACACACACACACACACACACACACACACACACACACGTAGGGTTCAATTGCGCATCGTAGCAGCTTATGTTCAAAACTAACAATGGCACGGAGGTCATCCTTGCTTAAAATGGGAAAGAGATCGTGTCCAGGTAAGTAGAAGCTGTGGTCGTGGTATTGGCAACATACCACGCTAGTGTCGATTGGTCTTTAAGAGTCCTTTAGTGTAGTTTGCATAATGAACTACTGACAAGAAGCTGAGTGAGTGAGTGACGTTTAACCGCACAACGAGCAATAAATAACAGTTTATACAAAGTTCCACCAGCAGGATGAGAATGTCACCTCTCGGATGAGACTGCCACAATTCGGATGAGAATGCCACCATTTGGATGAGAATGCCACCATTCGGATGAGAATGCCACCATTTGGATGAGAATGCCACCATTCGGATGAGAATGCCACCATTTAGATGAGAATACCACAATTCGGATGAGAATGCCACCATTCGGATGAGAATGTCACCATTCGGATGAGAATGTCACCATTCGGATGAGAATGTCACCATTCGGATGAGACTCTCCCTGGCACAAGTGCCAGAAACGTTCTTGAACCGTTGAGGTTATATTAGTACACCCAACGACAGCCGTGTGTAGCGCTTTAAAATAACCCAAAATTGCGTCATGTATTCGAGTAGTTAAGTACCCATTTGTAGTAGTAACTTTTACCCCACCAGGACATCACACACAACGATAAACACCCGGTGACACAAAGTGCCACCATGTGGATGAGGATCACCGGTGGAAAGGTCCCCCACACCGCGTTCAACCTTTAGTTTAAATTACGGCAACCGACAAAAACCAGGATGGGGCTTCAAAATTAAGATAAATTGCATCCCACAAGGATTAGTAAGCTTCTTTTATTTATGAAGTAGACATCAATCAATCAATTTTAACTGTGACCACTTTCAGCTAAGGGTCAGAAAGCATTGCTGCTTTCTGCCCTGTCCGCTTTGTTTGTGGTAATGTTTTGTCGTCATCTCATCTAGTTTTGGATCGTGCTGTCATTTAAGTAGGCATTTCTTTCTTTCTATCTTATTGTACCCCACCAGGACATCACACAAGCGATAAACACCTGGTGACACAAAGTGCCACCATGCTGATGAGGATCACCCGTGGAGAGGTTCCAGAAGCCCCTTTCAGCCGTTAGGCTATATTCATGGCCCGACTATGTTCAGGGTCTCTGGCAAGAGCCTGGGTGGGGTTTAAAATAACGAAAAATTGCATCCCACATGGGGACGACTTATACTGAAGTAGACATATGCCCGACATGAAGGTCTCAGGTTTGATTCTAAACAGCTTATGTTCAAAATTGACATTGGCTCCTAGGTCGACACAACTTACAATAGGAAAACGATTATGTCCTTAATTTGTTTTACTAAGCTTGATCATTTATTTAATAACATAATTATACGCTGTTTTTGCACTTTTATTTTAACTCACCCCAGACAAAGAAAACGTGGGAGTTCCCGGTAAAGTCCAGTATTCTAGGGGTGTTAGGGTTAGGGTTAGTCTCTGCTTATCTAAAACCGTAACACCCCTATAATATTGGACTGTTCCGGGAACTTCCGGATTTCCTTTGTTTGGGGTGAATAAAATGAAAGTACCGCTGTTTCTCTACTCATAACATTATAAAAGCTCTCCTTAAAACCACATTTCACAAAATAAAATGAAAGTACCGCTGTTTCTCTACTCATAACATTATAAAAGCTCTCCTTAAAACCACATTTCACAAACGACTAATTAAAGCTATATTATCCATACTCGACTCACATATTTAGGGCCGTACCCAAGAGTACGCAATCAAGTTCGTAATCGCAAGTGAGACATTTATATTAACCTTAGTTTCGCTTACTTCCCCTTGTCATGAGCCCTGTAAATGGGCCAACAGTGCGCTGTGCAAAGTAACAGAAAATTCTATTCAACCAGCTGTGGTTTAACATACCATTACAGCGTCCCTAACGACGGATTAATGAATTGTTCCGCAGTGTAATGTAACGTAAATACTTGATGATACCACTTTACATTGTAACTGTGTAATCGATGCAGTGAAGCCGAACGTGTTTCACGCCAAATAGCACCAATTTTGAAATGCAAGCATGTGAATATAAACACTGAAAGAACACTGTTGAACACAATATTCTTTCTTGTGTTAAGCTGTCAATGTTGTCAATGTCAAATATGGACACTGTCTTCAGAAGACAGAAGAAAAAATAATTGCGACAGTAATGAAATGATTACGTACTATAATGAATTTTATAGGTAAACAGATGAAATGGTTTAGCCATGTAACATGATTAGCATCAGACAGGGCCCCACAGAGAGCAATGTAATACAGATACATCGGTAACAGAGACAGAGGTCGACCACGCAGGATATGGACCGCACAAATATAAGAAACACGGAAATGGACTTTATACGAAAGGAAAATAAAAAAGCCCGTTCTCGAGATATATATTCCTGTCCTGACACGACGTGGGACTAAAATTTCAAGAATGTGAATCAAAAAGTTATATATCACGGAAATCATCTTGAGTCTTATAGACATTTAGCAAAATCACACTGGGGCACCACAAAGCGATTACGAAGTAAACCATAGTCAAGTGTAGGTGGGTTTCGGGTTTTTCGGGGGGAAAATTAAACCCTGTTAGTGGCGACGTTCCTAGACATGCAGACCTAAATAATTTGCTCCAGATTCACCACTCTATTCCCTGCCAGTCACATCTTCTTCTGCCTTCTATCTGCCATTGGGACATAGTTATCTCTCATCGATTGTCTCCCATTCCCAAAGCGATAATGGCGTTGATATACATGATAATAATCGTCCACATATTATACTTTGACTTATACACATGATACACAAGAGTTACTATTTTACACTTTGACTGAAACACATAATACATAAGCGTTGAAATACAGCACTTTGACTGATACACATGATAGAAAAGAGATCATATACTACACTCGTCTTGGTACACATAATACTCCTGCCCCGAATCCCTTTTTGATTTCATGTCTTTAGAACGAACTCCAGCTTAAACTTGCTCCCAAAAAATGTTGGCTCTTTTTGATACAGATAAACTAATCCTCTTTCTGCGGTAATGTGTTATAAGGCATCTTTGGGTGATTGTTGGTTAGACGGTAATGAAACTCTGCGTCTGTATTTCTATCCGCCCATGATGTGCTCACCAGTTTTCTCTAAAACCATATCTCTAAGGCTTCCACACGGTCTCTCCCTAATCTACAGCCTGCTATTTTTCACTTCCAATCACTGATTCACGGACATTCACGTAGAAGGGCCGACAACACTTGCTAAATTCCTTAGGACAAACAATTGTCAACTTATTTTAACCCGGCATGTGTTCTTCTCAGACAGCAA
>CAJHNH020001746.1:370538-473796 GCA_905116865.2 Candidula unifasciata
AAATGTATGGTGAGTTTATGTAGCTGTAAAACTTAATCCTAACCCCGTCCCAACCCCCTTCCCTCCCTAACACACACACACACACCCACACACACACACACCTTCCAGGCTTGAATATAAGCAGTAAAATGTTCGGCGACTAAGAGAGATGAAGGGACAACAGCAACGTATTGGTTAGTGCTTGCCTCTCTGCCGAAGATCAGTATACCAGGTAAAATCCTGGGAAGTCAAGGCCGCCGGTGTGATACTGAGACCGATTGGAGTTTAAAAATATGTCTAGCCCTATATACCATGTTGGGCCTTTTCTTTACAAAGAACTGAACTAGTTCTACCCTAGAAGTAGAAAACGGAAACACTCAAAGAAAGCTTATTATTACTTCCCGCAACCATTAGCATTGTTACTAGTTCACACCCTAAGAGTTACTTTCAACTCCGAGTGTTGATTCTAGGAAGTCACTCAGGCGTGAAAAATTCCTGAAATATGAAATAACTCGCAATAGAACACAGCTTTTTCAACTAAAGTAGCTTGCAGTGAACCGGAATCAATATTGCCCTGTAATCACTTCAACACTTTCTACTTGACCGATTATTCCATTAGAGAATTACAGAGACGGCCAGTTCTGGCAGTATTCAATCCCGATACCAGTCGGGAATCGCCAGGTTTCGCAGCCAGCTACCGGAAAACACAACTCACGTATCCCTAATTACAGTGAGGTGTTGTTGTACATGAGGTCACATCATTACCGCCATCTTCTTCTTCATTTTTTTTTTTTTTTTTGCTCTTACAGAGACGTTTTGCACATTATGTTGTGGTTTACAGCTATGCTGCGGTCAGGGGGACCAACAAAGAGAAAAACATTTGAGGAGAGAGGCACACCTTCCTTACTTTTCCCGTCTTACAAATATACTAGACAGTCTGTGGTCTCAAATTGAGGAGAGGGAGCTCAACTTGGGGGGGGGGGGGAGGGCGCTAACCCCAGTTTTGGAGCTTATTAATATAACAATTTAAAAACATAGTACAGATAAAAATTACCCTCTCTCGTAGGAAGCGAGATTTCCTGGTAGCACCCATTCATGCTGTGGCGGTTCTCACGGGGCTGTTCTATGTATTAGGGGTGTTGAGATACGCATTCCTTCGCATTTGCCGTCTATACACACCGTCCAGTAGTTTTGCCATTGCCTACTGGACGGTCGGCTTTCTTGATACCACGGTCGAAACCAACGCAAGGCGCATGGCCCGCAGCTGGGATCGAACCTGGCATCCCGGCATTACGAAGAGTTCGCATTGACTTAGCCACAGAGCCGACAAATAAAAGGATACTCACCAAATATAACGTGAATAGGTGGGAGTTCACCACCCCCCCTCCCCCTTTTTCAGCGGCTCCCCGCCCTAGTTGAACGTTGTCCCGGATAAAATTAAACTGAATCACGCCACTTAAAACCCTGTAAAAGACTCCTGTAATGTTGATGCGAGCTCGGCAGGCATACCCAAATACTGTCCCGACCGGCGATGAAGTCGTCTACGGCGAGCCAATGGGCGATCCGGTCTCCGATGGGGGAAAGTTGATGATGTTCTTGAAGGAGACATTCGAACACCAATGCACGAGTTCGGAGTTTCGTGAGAAATACAAAACGGTTAATTTCTACAACCGATTGTGATGTGGGTAACTGGACCTCATTTAATGTGTGGGGTGTGAATAGACTTCATGCTCCCTCTCAAGCATGTCGTAATAGGCGATTAATAGGGTAAATTTAAAATGGGATTGGTTTAGCCAAAAGGTGCAGATGTCGCAGACTATCTACAAGTCTCTACAGAACATGCCAATCACCAGCCTAACGGTAAAAGAAGAAACAAGATGACAACTATAGCTCCTGGGCAGCAAACTTGCACATTCTGTCAGTTCAAATGACTTTCTACTATCTAAGTCAGCAGTTCTAAACAGCCGGTCGCGACCCTTTTTTTTTTGTGTGTGTGGGTTGAACAAACCTTTCACAGGGTGCGCCTAAGACGATCGGAAATCACACATTCATTGAAGTAATGAAAGAAAATAACTGTCTGGGGGTCGCCACATGGACAATGAACAAACAACTGGAAAATCGTATCAATTCTTTTGAGATGTGGATATACAGAAGATTAGGTCGTATTTCATGGAAACAAAATCTGTCAAATACAGAGGTACTGAGGAAATTTGGAATGAAAAGAGAGTTGCTTGGTGAAATAAAAAAGAGACAAGTAAAATATTTTGGCCACATTAAAAGACATAACAGTATTGTAAAGATCATCCTAGAGGGAAAGGTTCAAGGTAGGCGGGCAAGAGGCAGAAAGCGTTACAAGTAGGAGGATAACATCAAGAGATAGACGAACATCAGTATGAGCGAGTGTACATCAAGGGCAAGAGATAGGGCTTGTTGGAGATCCATTGCAGCCAACTTTCATTGTGGAGACGGCACCTGATTGATTGATTGACAACATGAGGGAACTGTATTAAAGGGTCGCGGCATTAGGGACGTTGAGATCTACTGGTCTACATCTATTATCACTTGCACTTGAAAATAAAAATCAACGCGGAACTCTGCATAGCGGCTGAGTAATTAAAAATCAGTTATAGATATTTTCCTGAAATAGATGACATTTAAATATGATTTTATTTCTGCGAACGTTACATCCCATGCGTGGCCATTAGGAAGATCAATAGAGGGCTGCCGCGGGTTAAACATACACACAAACATATAGCGGGCAAGCTGCGTTATATATTAATGTTTCATTTGGCTTCGGTCTTAGGGGACATCTGTGATAGATTCGAGAAATTGTGTTTGGAAAGGAAAAAAAAAAAGATACAGACGATGAAGACGGATACAGGCTGAAAAAAGGACAACATGCTGGTAAAAGTGGATATAGATAGATAAAGGTGAACACATGTTAATGGAGACTTGGCAGTAGGTTGAACATGGCCGACTTTGTAATTCTTGTTTATAAAAGAAGAAGAAGAATGCAGATGGGTACAAAATGATGAAGGAGGATACAGACTGACACAGGAGGATACAGACTGATGAGGTCGGATACAGACTGAGGAAGGGACACTTGCTGCTACAAGAGGATCTAGATAGAAAAAGGTGAACACAGGTTAATGGAGACTTAGCAGTAGGTTGAAAATGGTCGACTTTGTAATTTTTTGTGGTTTTTAAAATAATAAGAGAAGAATGCAGACGGATACACAATGATGAAGGGGGATGTAGGATGATGAAAGGGGAGGGGAGGATGGGGGGGGGGGGGGGGGGGGGGGGTGCAGACTGATGAAGGCAGATACAAATGTATGGAGACAGATACAGTCTGATGAAAATTCATACCCACTTCTGAAGACAGATAGTACGAGCAGTAGGTCATGTGCAGTGCCATAGAGCTATAGACTCATGCCTCCAAGGAGGTGCCTGGAAGAGCTACTGATGACTACAGAGTCAAATGGAAGTGTGACAGTCTGTCCTAATTGCAACATCTTCAAAATGAGGCAGTCCTGCACTAAGTGACTGAGTTTTATGCTTGAGGTTCGTTGGATGAAATTGCCCCGAGAGAGGACCAGTCTGTTTCGAACATCTCTGTTCCAGGAGCTGCTGTCGGAGGCAACAGTCACAGATTAGGCACGAAGGCTTCGGAAAGAACTTAGTTCACGACAGCTGGCTGTTTCACGGCCGGGTCAAGGCACATTATTGTAACAGAAATAACCATCGCCAAAATGTATGCACCAGTACAGCTGAACTGTTGTCGAAGCATACTTTCACTGGGGAATGAATAATATGGTCAGTTGGGAGACTTAAAACGGTTATTCGTAAGAAACTGCAATACAGAAGATAAAAGTCTGCAAACAGTAGCTCTCTGTGGCCCAACATTCAGCCAAACCCTACCAGAGGGAATTCGCCGCATGATTGATTGATTAACATTATCATCAATCAATCATACAGCTAAACTACAAATTCCAGTTGTTAGGGTTTTGCTAAGCGCAATTTTTGGCCACAGAGGGGCTACTGCTTGCGGACTTTTAAGAAGCTGATTTCAACATCATCCCACTACTTGAAGACAGTAGACCAGCTGCACACAGCAATCACAAACAAACGTTCCGGCATGCTTTCTAAAAGCGTTATTTTGTTAGATGATAATGTCTTTTTGCGCGTTGCAAAGGTGAAACACCAAATAAGAAAAGGGAAAGAAACGCACAGCTAACACCAGGGTGGAGGACGAGCGGACTGACTCGGAAGGAAGCATCAAGCCCAGAGATAGCGCAATACTAGAATTTAGTCACGAAAGTGATGCAAAAAACCCAGACCACGAATATAGGCGCAGACTGTTAGCAGCCTCGGCCAGAAAGCAGCAGTCTGAAAGTGGTCGACCTTTTAATTTTGTTTCTCAAAGGACTAATATTAGGACTAGTTACAAAGGTTGTGCATGAAGCGTTAGCGTGGAATCAGGGGAGACAATCTGCAACATCCAGGCTGTAGTCAGATTTGTCATAATGTGATTTTCATTTCTTCAGACCACTTTAAAAAAAAATACCCATAACAAGCACCGATTTGACACGGATTCAGTCGTAATGAACGAGGTAAACACTTGGTCCAGTGAGCAAAACCACATTTTTTGTTGTTATATAAGACAGCATTCGCCGACTACCTAAACAAAGTGACAGTTGTCTGAGTGCCTGTGACGTTTGTTTTCTGACCAAACCATGCTGAATGATTTATTCAGAATAAATGCTTTGTTTAATTCTGCCGCACCTGTTGGTGTTTTTTTTTTTTTTTTAACTGTTCCTGGAACGAATTTCAAATAATTGCTAGATAAAATAATAATAATTATTATTATTAATTATTATTATTATTAATTATTATTAATAATATAGTAGGAGCAAGAAGTAAAAGACGAAACAGCAGCAGCAGCAGCAGCAGAAGAAGAAGAAGAAGAAGAAGAAGAAGAAGAAGAAGAAGAAGAAGAAGAAGAAGAAGAAGAAGAAGAAGAAGAAGAAGAAGAAGAAGAAGAAGAAGAAGAAGAAGAAGAAGAAGAAGAAGAAGAAGAAGAAGAAGAAGAAGAAGAAGAAGAAGAAAAAGAAAAAGAAAAAAAGAAAAAAAAAGAAGAAGAAGAAGAAGAAGAAGAAGAAGAAGAAGAAGAAGAAGAAGAAGAAGAAGAAGAAGAAGAAGAAGAAGAAGAAGAAGAAGAAGAAGCAGAAGAAGCAGAAGAAGAAGAAGAAGAAGAAGAAGAAGAAGAAGAAGAAGAAGAAGAAGAAGAAGAAGAAGAAGAAGAAGAAGAAGAAGAAGAAGAAGAAGAAGAAGAAGAAGAAGAAGAAGTGAGGAGGAGGGAACTATATCTGAAAGGTCTTTCTGAAAACCCGCAATCATGGCTTATCAGAACACCATAGAACACCAATTGATAGCCAGATTTGTGAATACCCGGCAAATGAGCAACGGAAAGTTCAAAAAACAAAATACACAAGAGAAAAAGAAGTGGAACCTCATATTTCTCTGCCCGTCTTTTCCTAATACGGCGCCTAAGAAATGTCAATAAAGGGAACCAAATTGGCCGTCTTAATTTTGTTTCTAAACAGCCAGTCTCTGGAGAATTGTGGCTGTAGAACGGCTCCTTTACATGTGCAGACGGCGAACAATTCCACACAATTTTTCCATATAATCGAAAAAGGGGGAGGGGGGGGGGGGATGCAATTGCTTGCGTTGAAGTCTAAATATTGCCGCAGCCCATCTTGCTCTAAGTCACTCTCCAACAATATGCTTATAGGTTTCTTGTTTTGCAAACTTTCCTGGGGTTTTCATGCTAAGTAGTCAAACAGTTTGTCTCAACGTTCTAGGTGTTGTTGGTTCTTTTTCAAGGATGCGTCGTTCGGTTTGCAAGTGTAATTCGTATGGAGACCCTTGTGGATCGTCGCTGGAACTATAGGGTTAATACTCTATGATCCACTCTCATAGTGACTTAGCTGTTTTGAGGGGAGAGAGAGAGAGAGAGAGAGACAGCTAAATGGGATGAAACTCGGTGTAATCAATTTATATTCTCAGCGTTAATCTTTTAACTCTGTTAAAATTATGTTCTTATCTATGTGTCTTATGCAGTTGCAACTTCCAGTTTCATAACGTCCAAACAGTTGAGATAATAACTAACGTCTCGTGAGGTATTTTTCAATTATTGTTGTAAAGAAAACTGATCAATCATGGAAACGCTTAATGTTCGTTGGTGTGAATTGGAAAAACAAAATATAATAATATAATATAATAATAAACTTAAAGATGATTGCTGTAGAGAATAGGAAGTAATCATGGGAATACTTAATATTTATTGGCGTGGAAAGGAATAAAAAACTGTTAATATATAAAAATAAACATTTGGATGATTACTGTAGAGAATAGTGAGTAAACATGTGAATACCTTAGTTCACTGGCGTAGAGTGGAATAATAAAATGTCATGATACAATTACCCAGAAGTGGCAGTGCTTGTCGGGGGTTGGGGGGGGGGGGGGGGACCTTATGCACTTCCCTCCCTCCTCCCCCCCCCCAAAAAAAAAAAATTAGTGAATGCTAAACGTCTTCTTCTCATGTCCATCGGCTGTGAATTGCTGCGGAAAGTTCTGGGCTTCAGTACTATTCCAGAATCTGAGTTCTTCGTGCCCATCCATTTTACAGATGTAGACTATTGTAAGCAGACTGTTGGTTTCTCACCACTCAGGAAGATACTGTGCTACGACAAGCCTTTAGTGAGATGACAAATGAAGAAGAACATTATTCGCAGGTCATAAACAACTTCTCAGAATGTGTTTAAGATGCTACGCTGAACTAGCATTTCCCTTCCACATTCACCGTCATTGGTTCCCCTGACAACCTAGCCAGACAATCCTCTCTTGGCAATCATGCCTGGTAACCTCACAACCTAGCCCAACGATCCTCTGTTGGCAACTATGCCTGATAACTTGGCAACCATGCCTGATAACTTGGCAACTATTTCATCCCTTTACATTACTAGAAGATCACAATTACCGATTAGTAATTCGTTCCATTCTGATATCAACCACACATACGAGAATAGTCGAGGGCAAAAGAGCAAATGTTAGACAGCAATATGTATGAGAGGACAACATCAAGAGATGGACGGGCAGCAAAACTTTAAACAAGGACAAAAGGCAGAGCATGTGGCGATCCACCATTCCTTATGGAGAAGGCACCAAGAGGTTTTAAAAGAGGCGGGAACCCGAAGACAACTTATCATAGACATCAGGAGACAGTCATCACTTTTCGACCATGTTATGAGAAGAAGAAAAATGAAACATCTTGTGACCACTGGAAAGACTTGTGGAAGTGGGGTAGAGGAAGACAACGAGAGAAGATTCTTGTCAGTCTTGTTGCATGGCATGGAGGTGTTGTCAGCACCCGAACTGATACAAGCTGCAAGAGATCGCAGACTGTGGAGAGGCAAGATCGCCCATGCCAATCGGCATGGCACCTGATGATGATGATGATGATGATGATGATGATGATGATGATGATGATGATGATGATGATGATGATGATGATGATGATGATGATGATGATGATGTCCATAAAGTAATGGTGGGTATCCATTGCATTGACAGTAGCAAAATTAAATTCTCTGTGGAAACAAACAGGAACTCACCCAGTTGCAAAATTTGGAGCAGCAGTCCCAATAGAAGAGCTGAAACTGCCGTCTTCTTCATTGTGCACATTTTCTCCACAGGTCAAGACACGTAGCTCTCCCGTGGGTACTAAAACCAGACGTCAGTATATTGTTAGGAAGGCTACTGTAGTTTGTCGTACAAGTAGTTCTTCACAACTTGCTTTTATTAAGGAGTTGATTCACAAATTCAGGTGCGATTTAAGCTGTATCAGTGTTGTTGAAAGTAAATAATGTGTATAAAGTTGCTGATACTTATAGGGAGCAATGCAGAAGAAATTGTCTGAAGCTAAACGATTAAAAAGCGGTGTAAGTATCAACCTTATATGGTACCTATGATGTAAACACGGATGTAATTTGCAGTAATGTTGTAAATACAGAAATTATGTTGTACACGATGTAAAATGTAAAAGAGGTCAGACTTAAAATGTTCATAGAAATCCAAGAATAGACATTCACAAAAAAGGTGAATTCATTCTGTATGACGCAAATACGCCGGCTTTACGGGTTTGTTCTAACAAGTTTATATTTTATTCACTGACACAGCGTGGCTTTCATAAGAAGGTTAATGTTCACGTGAAACTCCTGTTCTTACCACGTGATACTTCTCACAGACAATGCCAGCTCATCTTCATTCTGAAAGTAAAAATTACATAATATTAGAAAGATCTTACAGGACATAGTCTGAGAAAAGCAAATATTTATGAGGTCTTTTTTTCCCTTCATTTTCTTTTTTTCTTTTCTGTCTTCTTTATCATAGTCATCGTCATCATGTTCTTCACTTGTGATATCTTTTTCTTCGCTTTCTTTCTTTCTTTCTTTCTTTCTTTCTTTCTTTCTTTCTTTCTTTCTTTCTTTCTTTCTTTCTTTCTTTCTTTCTTTCTTTCTTTCTTTCTTTCTTTCTTTCTTTCTTTCTTTCTTTCTTTCTTTCTTTCTTTCTTTCTTTCTTTTCTTTCTTTCTTTCTTTCTTTCTTTCTTTCTTTCTTTCTTTCTTTTTTCTTTCTTTCTTTCTTTCTTTTCTTTCTTTCTTTCTTTCTTTCTTTCTCTTTCTTTCTTTCTTTCTTTCTTTTCTTTCTTTCTTTCTTTCTTTCTTTCTTTCTTTCTTTCTTTCTTTCTTTCTTTCTTTCTTTCTTTCTTTCTTTCTTTCTTTCTTTCTTTCTTTCTTTCTTTCTTTCTTTCTTTCTTTCTTCTACACCCACACATCTTCATCATCATATCTTCATCATCAGCATCAGCATCATCTCCTCCTCTTCCACCCCATCCATCTATTTCTGTATATTCTTGTATCCCACACACAAACATATATACCATAACCTACTCTAAACTCATTCAACCTTTTGTAACCTCTTTCACAACCCACCATTTGCTCCTCTTACTACTTATGTCTTTTTTTTTTAATTCTCATCTTTGTGTGTTTGCTGTCTCTCTATTTCTGCTATCCATCATGTTCACAGTAGAGCATCAAAACGTTCACAGTGGTAATTTATTTACGTTAAACCCCATAATTCTAGAACAGCAAAGGGGAATACGGATTAACGGCATTAAGAGCATTACTTGTTCATATTGAATGTCATAAGCCAAGTGGGCTATGAACTACAAACTCCTCATCCCCACGAAGCTAGAGGGCAGTTGTAGAAGATGATGATGATAAAGGTTTTTAGCCGCAACGGTATTTTCAGTGTACTCACTATACAAACGAGCTCATAATTTTGGTACTCATCCTATGGGACTAGGTCCCAGAGCCATTACCCAGCGATGTAGAGTGATAGAAGGGTGACCATATAAAATTCAAAGTGCTTTTGTGTAAACAAAAAACAAGTGAATGAGAAAGACACCATACCTAGATTCATACATCTACATAAAAAGTCTCCCAGGTCGACCCAGCCTTGAGTGGGTACCGGGTGTAGTCCCGGGAAGTAAAGGCTGCCGGCATGATACTGACAACATCACCCATCTTGTGCCGATTGGTTTATATAATATAGTCTAGCCTTATATGCCCTATAGCCTACAGGCGTGGAAAAGGGTCATTCACTTTTTACTTACATGAAAGATTGATTTATAACCGATTATTTTACCTAACTGGCATTTTGTAGTCTGCTTGCCTCAGATCTTAATCGCCACGTAACTGTAATATTATCTCAAGTATCACATCTATCCGCTCGAGTCTCAGATTGTCAGTTTGTATCTGTGAATGTCAGCTTGCGTCTGTGATTGTCAGCTTTTGTCTGGAACTGTCAGATTGGATCCGAGTCTGTCACAACTTTATCTCCCGGTAGATTGGTTAATTTGCTAAGGTGTCATCCCGTGTCACACGCTCTGTCCGTCACAGTGACCACTTTGTCACGCTAACATGTGTTAGCGACGGCTTTAATCATTGGATATATTGCAAAAACTTTCCTGCTTTCTATTTCTTTTGCGTTTATGAGTCTAAGAGGTAGGTAGGTTTAGAAACGATCACATTGGAGAATCTATAAAGTATACACAACATCAGTTAGCGATGTACAGGAGAAATAAGGAAATATACTTACCAAAAATACCTACATAAGCACACACACAGAAAAACACACACAGAAACACACAATGTGTGTTGTCCATCAAGATGATGATGACTACTATTTTTTCATCAAGTATGAGTACGAAGATGACTGATGAGGCTGATGTGGGCCCGAAATGTTCTTGAACAGTGAGGACAGGGAATGAGCGTTGTGCCAGGGAGATCTCCTGCAGTCGCCTTTCTGTCCATCCTTTTCCTAATAGTCTTGCTGTTCTGTTTGCTTCACATGTAGCCGCGCCCTTGTGTAGAGCTGCACGCCATGCATTTCGGTCTTGAGAGGCAGCCTCCCAATTGGTGTCATTCATCCCAAATGCTTTGAGTGAAGACTTTAAGGTGTCCTTAAAGCGTTTCTTTTGCCCACACATACACACACACCACAAATGTGCTTTCTTAAGGCATGGGCCAGTTAGGGAGCCCTAATCCAGAGGCCCCATTAGCCAAGGGCTTACATATTACACTTCATTTCTGTAAGATCCTGTCGGAGGGACACAGCACATGGTTTGCCCAGGGGCCTATAACTGCCCTGACACACACGCGCATGCAAACAGAGGCAAATAGAGAAAAGAGGTCACCGTGTGGGTTCCGGGTCCCTGTTACAGGGAAAACAAGAATAGGCCAACTGGCTACCTACCTAAAAGCGTGTCGTAACAGTCGACTAATTGGGAGCTTCCTTTAAAGTCGGAGTGCATCTACCTGAGAGGCAAGGAACCAGCAGTTTGCATACATATGAGTCAGATCTGTAAAACGGATGCACACGCAACACTCAGGTTCTGGAACAGGACTGCAGTCCAGAAATGGATGAACAACCAAAACTGTCCGCCAGAGTTTACAGCGGGTGAACGTCAAGAAGAAAGAAAAAGAAGAAGAAGAAAAGGGGGGAGGGAGAAATAGGGACATCAGAAACACGAAGAACCATATGTAGCAGAGAAACTAGCTAAACGAAATACATACACACACACAAAAGAACGAAGCAAATAAATAAACGAAAAATATTTATTGAAATACTGACAGCACGAGCCTTTTGTGTTTAATTTGAACATTTAACATGTTGATTACCCTGAGGGTGTGTGCGGCAAATACCAAATATTTTTCATCGCACTTTTCCAGATTTTTGCACGCCTCGATCAATATCATCACGCAATGGAGAGACCCATTTTTGTACTTTCCACATTTGGTTTTGTTTGTTTTTTTATGGAAGGAAGAGAAGGAGCGAGAGAACTTGGTAAAATACGGATAGAAAACCGAATTGCGATAACTCAAGAGATGAGAGACAAAACAGTGAACATGCAACTCTGGTATTGTCAAAAAATACGACTGAAAGAGGAATATAAAAACAAGATGGCTGAGAGGGTGTATAAGGGGCATTTGGGATACATAAAATGGCGACTGGTGAGAGGACGTATAAAAAAGGAAATTGTGACATAAAAAGTAAGATTATCGGAGGGTTTATAAATAAGGCTCTGTGGCAAAGTCGATGCGAACGCTTCGTAATGGCCGGGATGCCAGGTTTGATCCCATCTCCGGGCCAAACGCCTTGCTTTGGTTTCGACAGTGGTATCAAGAAAGCCGACCGTCCAATAAGCTTTGGCAAACTACTGGACGTAAATTTGCCTAGAAAACCCACACAACAGCCAGGGGTTGTTTGGGTTGGTTCTGCAAGGTCCTGTAAAGCATGCGCAGCTAACCTTGTTATAAATAAAAGATTATAAGAAAGAGAATATATAGAGATGAGATTATTGGGGCGAGGTATCCAGACTAGATTGGTAATAGGACACATAAATAGAAGACTGGTAAGAGGGCACATAAATAGAAGACTGGTAAGAGGACACATAAATAGAAGACTGGTAAGAGGACACATAAATAGAAGACTGGTAAGAGGACACATAAATAGAAGACTGGTAAGAGGACACATAAATAGAAGACTGGTAAGAGGACACATAAATAGAAGACTGGTAAAAGGACACATAAATAGAAGACTTGTAAGAGGACACATAAATAGAAGACTGGTAAGAGGACACATAAATAGAAGACTGGTAAGAGGACACATAAATAGAAGACTGGTAAGAGGACACATAAATAGAAGACTGGTAAGAGGACACATAAATAGAAGACTGGTAAGAGGACACATAAATAGAAGACTGGTAAGAGGACACATAAATAGAAGACTGGTAAGAGGACACATAAATAGAAGACAGGTAAGAGGACACATAAATAGAAGACAGGTAAGAGGACACATAAATAGAAGACAGGTAAGAGGACACATAAATAGAAGACAGGTAAGAGGGCACATACACGGGAGATTTCCTAGGACGTAAATAGAAGATTAGTGAGACAGCATACAAGAGAAAGACTGGTAAGGGATATTTAGAGGACATTGGTGAGAGGGTCTATAAAAAGAGATTGTAAGGGCATGTAAATGAAAGAAAGTATGTGTGTATGTATGTATGTATGTATGTGTGTGTGTGTGTGTATGTATGTATGTGTATGTATGTATGTATGTGTGTGTGTGTGTGTGTGTGTGTGTATGTATGTATGTATGTATGTATGTATGTATGTATGTATGTATGTATGTATGTATGTATGTATGTATGTATGTGTGTATGTATGTGTGTGCGTATGTGTGTATGTATGTATGTATGTATGTATGTATGTATGTATGTATGTATGTATGTATGTATGTATGTATGTATGTATGTATGTATGTATGTATGTATGTATGTATGTATGTATGTATGTATGTATGAATGTATGTATGAATGTATGTATGTATGTATGAATGTATGTATGTATGTATGAATGTATGTATGTATGTATGTATGTATGTATGTATGTATGTATGTATGTATGTATGTATGTATGTATGTATGTATGTATGTATGTATGTATGTATGTATGTATGTATGTATGTATGTATGTATGTATGTATGTATGTATGTATGTATGTATGTATGTATGTATGATGTATGTATGTATGTATGTATGTATGTATGTATGTATGTATGTATGTATGTATGTATGTATGTATGTATGTATGTATGTATGTATGTATGTATGTATGTATGTATGTATGTATGTATGTATGTATGTATGTATGTATGTATGTATGTATGTATGTATGTATGTATGTATGTATGTATGTATGTATGTATGTATGTATGTATGTATGTATGTATGTATGTATGTATGTATGTATGTATGTATGTATGTATGTATGTATGTATGTATGTATGTATGTATGTATGTATGTATGTATGTATGTATGTATGTATGTATGTATGTATGTATGTATGTATGTATGTATGTATGTATGTATGTATGTATGTATGTATGTATGTATGTATGTATGTATGTATGTATGTATGTATGTATGTATGTATGTATGTATGTATGTATGTGTATGTATGTATGTATGTGTGTGTGTATGTATGTATGTATGTATGTGTATGTATGTATGTATGTGTGTGTGTGTGTGTGTGTATGTATGTATGTATGTATGTATGTATGTATGTATGTATGTATGTATGTATGTATGTATGTATGTATGTATGTATGTATGTATGTATGTATGTATGTATGTATGTATTTATGTATGTATGTATGTCTGTATGTATGTATGTATGTATGTATGTATGTATGTATGTATGTATGTATGTATGTATGTGTATGTATGTATGTATGTATGTATGTATGTATGTATGTATGTATGTATGTATGTATGTATGTATGTATGTATGTATGTATGTATGTATGTATGTATGTATGTATGTGTGTGTGTGTGTATGTATGTATGTGTATGTATGTATGTGTGTGTGTGTGTGTGTGTGTGTGTGTGTGTGTGTATGTATGTATGTATGTATGTATGTATGTATGTATGTATGTATGTATGTATTTATGTATGTGTGTATGTATGTGTGTGTATGTATGTATGTATGTATGTATGTATGTATGTATGTATGTATGTATGTATGTATGTATGTATGTATGTATGTATGTATGTATGTATGTATGTATGTATGTATGTATGTATGTATGTATGTATGTATGTATGTATGTATGTATGTATGTATGTATGTATGTATGTATGTATGTATGTAGGTAGGTAGGTAGGTATGTATGTATGTATGTATGTATGTATGTATGTATGTATGCATGCATGCATGCATGTATGTATGTATGTATGTATGTATGTATGTATGTATGTATGTATGTATGTATGTATGTATGTATGTATGTATGTATGTATGTATGTATGTATGTATGTATGTATGTCTGTATGTATGTATGTATGTATGTATGTATGTATGTATGTATGTATGTAATGTATGTATGTATGTATGTATGTATGTATGTATGTATGTATGTATGTATGTATGTATGTATGTATGTATGTATGTATGTATGTATGTATGTATGTATGTATGTATGTATGTATGTATGTATGTATGTATGTATGTATGTATGTATGTATGTATGTATGTATGTATTTATGTGTGTGTGTGTGTGTGTGTGTGTGTGTGTGTGTGTGTGTGTGTGTATGTATGTATGTATGTATGTATGTATGTATGTATGTATGTATGTATGTATGTATGTATGTATGTATGTGTGTGTGTGTGTGTGTGCGTACGTACGTACGTACGTACGTATGTGCGTACGTACGTATGTACGTACTACGTATGTATGTACGTATGTTTGTGCATGTATGTAGGTTCGAATGTATGTATGTATGTGTATGGGTGTTTTTGCACGCGTGCATCAAAGAATAGTAAATGGGAGATTTATGAGAGTAATATATGAGAAGTCGGCTCTGTGGCTAAGTCGATGCGAACGCTTTGTAAAGCCGGGATGCGGGGTTCGATCCCAGCTGCTGCCATGCGCCTTGCATTGGTTTCGACAGTGGTATCAAGAAAGCCGACCGTCCAGAGGCAATGGCAAACTACTGGACGTAAATTTTCCTAGAAAAACCACACAACAGCCAGGGGCTGTTATGGTTGGTTCTGCAACGTCCTGTAAAGGATACGCAACAATAAATATGAGAGCTGCTGCTCCTCTGGGTGGTGAGCTACTTTACGGTAAAGTAGTTGTTATGGGAGCTCTATAGGATCAGATGGACAATGCTATAGAACAGATATAGAATCCATACCCTGAAAGACTAATTCAGCCGGTGGTTGGGGATGGGAATGGGGAGGGGTATATAGATTCTGGATGATATTCAACAGTAAGAGGGTAAGAAAGGCGGACTTGTAATCAGGTTGCAGCTGGTACTATTTAAATGACGACTCTTTGTTGGCTACTAACAAAGGTTACGGAGCACATCGGGGAATGTCTGGAGAGCATTGGTGCCAATTCCTTTTCATTTTTTCATTTATTCATAAAGAGGAAAGGTCACTTCAGTTACCCAACGGAACATATACATTGATAGAAGTGTCTTCGTATTTTTTTTTTTTTTTTTTGCCGAAGGCTGACTTAGGTAGGTAATTTTGCTGGGGGGAGGGGGGGGGGTGAGGTCACGTTCAACAAGCATCTTTAAAGGGGGAGCTTAAGGTTATAATGAAGACTAAGTTATGTGCGCCATATAAAACGGCTTACCATTGCTCGCCACCACATAACCACGAAAAAAGATTTTTGCAGTGTTTATACGATCAAAAGAGTAAGGTTAGGTTATTCGCGTAGCCTTTACAGGACGTTGCAGAACCAACCCCTACAGCTCCTGGCTGTTGTGTTGTTTTTCTAGGCAATTACGTCTAGTAGTTTGCCATTGCTTCCTGGACGGTCGGTTTTCTTGATACAAATGTCCAAACCAACGCAAGGCGCATGGCCCGCATCTGGAATCGAACCTGGCATCCCGGCATTACGATCAAAAGAGACAGACCAAAATACTGTCCCTACCGGTTAATGGGCGACCAGGTGGCCTAAGGTGACAACTGAGCCCCATTACCCTTATACTCTGCTGCCCCACACCCTTCTTAAATTCCCCCTTCCTCATTTTTTCTTCGTGTCGGCGCCCTGGTTGCTAGCAGTGCTCCTTGTGAGCACCATCGCGTGAGCAATGGTCTGAGGTACTGCCTGGTCGATTAGATAGATCCAGACATGGCCGATTAATGAACATTTCACGTCGTACGGAAGTTCTCACTATCACCTTTCGCCACATTAGCCTAATATTACTGCCATTGTTATGTTTGTAATATTTTTTTTTCACTTGGGAGGGGAGGGTGGGGATTGAGGTGGTGGTGGTGTCACTGTGGTGTAGCGGCTAGACGCTCGTCTACAGGTCCGAAGTTCGTGGGTTCTGGTCTTGGCAAAAACGGAGTTTTTTTTAAAAATGACTTTGGCTCCCAGGTCGACCCAGGCTTGAGTGAGTACCAGGTGCAGTCCTGGACAGTAAAGGCGGCCGACGAGACGCCGACCACATCACCCACTTAGTGTCGTCTGGTCTACAAAATATCATTTTAACCCTATATGCCCAGTACGTCTAAAGGCTTCGAAAAGGGTCGTTTAATTTTGATGTACTTTTTTAACTGGTATCGTCAATGTTTGAACTTTGTTCTGGCTGCTGAGGATAGGACCGGAACGCTTGTGTTGATGTCCGTAGTGTCGTGATGTCGGTTCTTAAATTAATCATTCCATCAATCAATCAGATGCCGTCTCCACACTGAACATTGACTTCAACAGCTCTCCAGCAAGCTGAGTCTTTCGCTCTTGATTTACACTATCTCAGACTACTTCTGGCCCATCTCTTAATGTTATTCTCCCAGTGGTAACTCTCTCTCTCCTTCTTGCTCGCTTGCCTTTCGCTTTTCTATACAGTACGGTTTTTATAAGAGTGTTATCTGCAGGCTAAGCTGCTACGTGCATAAAATAAAGACAGTACGGTCCCCATAGTGTGCATGTCAGACAGGACCCCAAACACATTAATTAGCACATTCTGCAGACCACTCTACCTACAACTTCGTAAAGACACCTGGCCTCAAGAGCAAAATATGCAGAGCAAGCTATGGGGAACCATGAATGACCTGCTATCTTCATGTGATATCATAGAAGCGACCCACCTGATGGTCTGACCTGAAAATACGAAACGGGACGCAAAGAAGACGAAGAAGAAGATAAGAGTATTATGTGTTTTAATATGACTGAAACAGTTCACGTGTCTCCCCTTTCAATGTCTTTCTACTTCTTCTTCTTCGCTTGGGGGGCAGCTTGGTCTCGAGGTGTAGTGTCCGCCTCGAGTGCTAAAGGTTCTGGGTTCAATCCCCAGTAAGGGCTGGGATTCTTTCACGTGGACTTGGACTTCTCGTAATTCCCTATGGTCTCTGGGTAGTGAGATCGGACGCCCGTGTGCATTGTTGCGCACGTACAAAAAATACCTTGGCAGTTAAAAATTGAAAAGAGTAGCCTAACAGTGCTTCCCAGGCTCAAATTTGGAATTACAAATTTACCCAAGGTATTTTAGGATCCTGGCTGGTGCACTGTGCACAGAATTGAGTTAGAAGAAGAACGGAGCACTTATGGGTTACTACCCGTGTGCCATGATGTTGATCCATTCTTCAAACCTCAAATCTTGATATACATGTCTACCACAAATTATTGTCTTGTTTACTTTCACTTATTTCTAACACACATTATCTACCATGAATTGATGTCAAACTGTCCAAAATCTTCTCTATTGGTCTCATTGTGCGCATTTTCCCCTCTAGCTTTCCTACTGTCAAGATGTACCCCAGTTTTCTAGTCAACCTATGTAATCTGTCTGTTTATGTGTGTATAGTTAGTTTCCTTTATGAGCTAATTTCTTTCAGTAAATTTTCATCATTCCTTTTATCTGTCCAAGGGCTCTCCTCATTCCTCAACAAAAGTGTTCGTCTTTATATGATTTTTAGTTGTGAGATTTATGTGTCGTTTAAGGTTGGCTGTCTGTTCCTCTTTTCCATTATACTTTTGTTTCCTTAACTATCTCTGACTAGATTGTTTTGTTTCCTTAACTATCTCTGACTAGATTGTTTTGTTTCCTTAACTATCTTTGACTAGATTGTTTTGTTTTCTTAACTATCTTTGACTAGATTGTTTTTATCTCCTACGTATTTCCCCCTCGTCTTTTTGTAGTGAGATTGTAAGTGTACATTGTTCCGCACATAAAAATATCTTGGCAGTTGGAAATTAAAAAGAGTAGCCTAACGGCGCTGCCGGGGCAAAATCTACCCAAAGTATTTCAGGATCCTAGCCGGTGCTACAGAGCTTGTGCACTGTGCCGAGCTTCTTCGGACTCAGACTTCAATTAGAAAGAGAACGGAGCACTTATGGGTTATTACCCGTATGCCATGATGTTAATCCGTTGTTCAAACCTCAAATCTCAAACCTCATATCTCCCACGTACCTACCTCCCTACTTACTTGCCCATCTAACCGCTCAAATATCTACATATTTATATGTCTGTCTGTCTGTCTGTCTGTCTGTCTGTCTGTCTGTCTGTCTGTCTGTCTGTCTGTCTGTCTGTCTGTCTGTCTGTCTGTCTGTCTGTCCCTCCTAACTCCCCTGTATCTGTTTATTTCACGAACGATTCATCAACTGCCAATAATTCCATCCCTCGTTGCCCCCTTCTCTTTGCCTATATGTATTTCGCTAAACATAAAATCTCTTTGAGTCTTCTACTCACATAAGCATGTATATTTATGTATCTCTCTCTCATCAAGTTCACACTTCCCCCCCCCCCCCCCCCCCCGGGCCGGCTGGATCTCTTGTCTGTTGGGAGATCAAGTAGAAAAACGAGTCATGATCTGCATGCTGGCAACGGTCCAAATTGACCAGCATTTCTTTAACGTGAGCATGATTTGTATGGCTTTTTGCACATTTCTCCATCTCCCTCAGACTCTCTTGTGTAGGGGTAATATCCACTTCCGTCTCTCATTTCTTCCTTCGTATGAACCGCATTATTATGTGTCCCCTATTGTGTGAGAGCATAAATAAATATACATGTATATGTGTGTGTTTGTGTGTGTATGTGTGTGTGTATGTAAAAGTGCTTGCATTTGTATGTGTGCATGTGAGTACGCGTGTATCCGTCCCCGCCTGTGTGTAATGCTGTCTGGTAATACATTTGTCCTGTGCGTTTCTGGATTGGGAATCTGGTTTCCGTGATGTTTTCATTGATTGGGGAGAGAAAGAAGGGAAAAAGGGAGGGGAGAGGGGTCTGTAAGAAAATGTGAGTGAATGAATGAATAATTTAATGAGTAAAAAATTTGTTTATTATTCGATACATGCATATAAGTTTAGATGGAAGAATGGGTGAATGGTTAAGTGGATGATAGGAAGAATTTCTAGGAAAATGAGAATGAATGAATGAAGGAATAAATGAATGAATGAATTGAAAGAGTTAAGAAATGAATGAATTAATTAATAATTAATTAATTAAACAATTAATTGATCGATTCGTGTAAATAAGTGTTGATGGAAGGATGGGTGGATGATCTAGTGGATGAGAACCAGGATGTATACATGTGTGGATTATTGATAGATTAAAGGATAACTGAGTGTATGGATAGACGCATGCATGAGTGCATAGAGCTTTGATGATGACTGAAGAGTGACTTAATGTCTTTGTGGATGAATGTATGAATGGGTGTATAAGGTGGATAACTAGTAGCCGGATCGGTGGATCTATGGATGAACAGATTCGTCTGGTAATTTGGTAATCCTAGTTTCAGCTTCATAGCAAACGGGTCACCCCATTCGTGTCTGTGTGTGTTTGTGCGCTCGCGTGTTCATGTGCATATGAGCATGTATGTCTAAAGTACTGTTGTCTCTATGCGTCCATTGGACTGTGCAATAATATATATGTACTTGCGATGCTTTTCTATACGTATGTGTGTTCACGTGCTAATGTGTTCTTGCGTGTCTCTTAATGTGTTTATGTGTCATCGGAAACTGGTTTCAACGTGAGGGCTATTAAGTTAAGCACCGAACACTCACTTAATTTATATCCGTGATCCTTGAAAGTTTCTGCTTAGGAACAATGTAATATTCATTGAAGCAGACATATGAAAGAACTTCCCCTTAAATGGCCTGAGTACAAGCGGTATAATATGTCCATACACTTTAATATGTTATTATTTATTAATGCGCATACAAATGTATGTTCTTTAAATTGTCTATAAGGATATACATTATAAAAGTGTCAACATTTATGTTTAAAGGATTTATCGAATTCGCCATTATCGCGGTGTGGTATGTGGAACAGTTGCCATGTTTCTGCACGACTGTTTTATTTTCTAGAAACGCGTTTTCTTGGTCGTTTTGTTCAGCACTCCTCGGACTGGTTAGTGGTCTCTCTCTCTCTCTCTCTCTCTCTCTCTCTCTCTCTCCGTCTCTCTCTCTCTCTCTCTCTCTCTCTCAGTCTGGATCTTCCTCTTTCTCTTTCTATCCATCCCTGATTCTCACTGTCTTTGTTCATCTGTCCCTCGTGGCCTGTCTGTATCTCCTCTCTCCCTCTTTCTTTGCAAGTCTACGTCTATGTGTTCTTCCCATCTGTATTTTCACCCTAATTATGTATCCATCTCTGTCTATTTCTTTTTCTCTGTCCTTTCATTCTGCCCCCCCCCCCCTCTCTCTCTCTCTCTCTCTCTCTCTCTCTCTCTCTCTCTCTCTCTCTCTCTCTCTCTCTCTCTCTCTCACTCACGCTTGCTCACACTTTCGTTCTGTCGGTCCACATTTGAATCTGTCTTTATATGTGTCTGCCCCCCCCCCTCTCTCTCTCTCCTACTCTCTTTCTCTTTTTCTCTGCTTCTGTCTGTCAGTCTTCGCCTCTATATGTGTGTATCCCTAAGTATATACGTATCTCTGTCTCTGTCACGACAAGACATCACTTTGAGCCGCTACACGCTGCGGAATTTACTAAAGAGGGGATCCGAGCAGTTATGGACTGAGTGGTTCTACGTGCAATGAGAATAATCTGTCGACTAACTAGCTAACTAACTAGCTAACTAACTAGCTAACTAACTACTGTATCGCTGTCTCTTTAAATGACACATTTCTCCAAGGTTGACTCCCTAATTCTCTTTCTCCCTCTCTCTCTCTCTTTCTCTCTCTCCCTTTCTCTCTCTCTCTCTCTCTCTCTCTCCCTCTCTTCAACATTTCATCTATTTTATAGCTCTCTCGTCCATTTCACAGTTCATCTCATCCAATCTACTCTTTTCTTGCATTCATTTACCGCCCCCCCCCCCCCCCCCCCCCCCCCCCCAATTTTTTTTTTTTTTTTTTTTGGGTCCGCTTTTTTTCGTTTTTGGTTTGTTTTTCAAAAAAAAATTTTACATCTCTCAATGTGGCTGAAATATTTTCCTAGTCTGTTTTTAATTTCTCTGAGCAGCTTGTTTCTGTCTGTCCACGCAGTCCGTCTGTAATTAATTTCGTTTGTTTTCTTGAAATACGACTCAGTCTTCATTACACCCACATCTCTGGAGCCTTCCTTGGCCTCGGTTAAAACAAAGCCACATGCAGAAATTCGCATTAAATATTTTTTTTTAAAAACCGACACATGAAAGTACTCCATATAGCTGGAAAAAATTATAAACAGAAGAGTTTACGCCAGTGATTCCCAACCTTTGCGCCGCGGCGCCCCGGGGGAGCCGCGACCTCTTCTAAATGACAGCAGTTTTATTTATTTATTTATTCATTCATTCTCTTACATACGAAAAGTCACACTTTTAATCAGGTTAGGGAGCCGTGGAAAAATGATAATTTAAAAAAGGCGCCTCGATTAAGAAATGTTTGGGAAACACTTGTTTACACTCAAAGTTGGAAGTGTTTACATTTTGAATCATCTTTCTTCTTCTTCTTCTTCTTCTTCTTCTTCTTCTTCTTCATCTTCTTCTTCTTCTTCTTCTTCTTCTTCTTCTTCTTCTTCTTCTTCTTCTTCTTCTTCTTCTTCTTCTTCTTCTTCTTCTTCTTCTTCTTCTTCTGCGTTCGATATCAGTCATGCTAAACATTGAGTCCCGTCTGGGTCACAAAAAGGATTGTGCGTTTAAGGTCGCCACCGGTCCCCCATAGCTTCTCTTGCAATGTGGCTCCTTTGGGCCAGATCCACAGTCTTTGCTGGGAGAGGTTAGGGCAGTGCTGTATTATGTGCTCTGGGGTTTGTCTTTCTGCTCCACAATCACAGGCAGCAGATTCTTTTATGCCTATCCTGTACAAGTGTGCTCGAAGACCACAGTGTCCAGTCCGAAGTCTAAAAATTGATGTTTGTTCTATCTTTCTTCTACTTTTGCCCTACTGCCTATTCTTAAAACGTTGCAGAGCCGAGTTGTCTGTGGGGGAGGGGGGGCTGGAGGGTGGGGGAGGTCTCTGTGGCGAAGTGGTAAAGCTGTCTGCTCGTATTCTGAAGATTGTTGGTTTCTTTTCAGCGCCGTTCAGTTCACGAGTGCAATTTTTACGGAGATCACTGGGGATCGTTGCCGGAGCTACGGAGGTCGTGCTCTGTTTGACGCTCTCGACAGGCAACTAGATGTTCTTCGAAGAGAGACTGAGCAATATGGGATAAAACCCTGTGCAATGAAATCAACCCTCTCACAAATCATCCCTCTCACCCTTACCTTTACCTTCAGAGAAGTTATACGTAGTTTCCTGTCTTCTGCTAGTAGGGTAGCTTGTGTTAATTTCATACTGAGTGTGTCTTAGACTCTCTCCATTCATATCTTTCCTTGTCGGCCTTTTGACCTGTAGCCTTCTGTTCTTATGTACTACGCTCTAAATGCTGATTGATTTTGTTCCCTTTTGACCATAGTCCAAACCATTTGGTTCTTTGATGTTCTGTTGAGTTGATTTGGGCTGAGTCAGGAATTCAGAAAACAGCAATCTGGGCATTCCCATATGCGCCCCGTCTCCATCTTCAGCATCCAGCGCAAAGTACCAATAGTAATGGTAGCGGTCGTAATCTGGTTCTATGTCCGTCTCGCCTTTCCTCTGAGTATAGCGAGAATTTCCTCTTTAACAATCATGTCGTAAGAGACGACAAATTAGTGGTTTCCTTCTAATTCGGAGTGCATCTGCATGGGACGTGAGGAACCAACAGGCTGTTTACTTAAGAGCCAGATCTGAAAAAGAACGGGTTTACAAAACTAAAATTCTGGAACGAGATTAAAATCCAGAAGTGGACAAACAGCCAGAACATTCTGCCGGAGTCTACAGGCGATTACCGCTAAGAAGAATACGATAACACAAACACATTTCAAAAATAACAGTTAAAATGCAGATTTTTTACCTTACTATTCTCAGAATAACATTTCAGTTAATGCGAACGTGACTTCCTTTTAGGGCTTAATACTCTTGAAGCCACAAACAGAACACAGCTCATGCAGAGGCGGCGACACAAAGAAAACGGTAGTTATCTCAGCACCATCCCTAAATCCCTATCCCACTTAGCCTTTTTTATGCCAGACGGGTGTTCAAAGGGCTTACTTCTAATTTAAGATCATAATAATAATAATAATTACAATGTGCTGAATGGCAAAAAAAAATAATCTGGAGTTGAAATAATACGAAATAAACATTTTTTTAAAAAGAATATCTAGATATGGCTAAATGTTCCACTTAAGCCTCTTTTAAGATTATCGAAGATAAGAGAGCTCAGACCTCATAATTATGTGTAAAGGTAAAAGTGAACGTAAGAAAATCGATGTTACACCGGAATTGTATCCCTGCTGAGAGAGTCGGGCAGAGCACGACCTCTGTAACTCAAGCGGCGATCCCCAGGAATCTCCGTAAACATTGATCTCGTGAACAGAAGGGCGCCGCTGTGAAACGGACCCACGATTTTCAGAGCATGAGGCAAACGGCTTGATAACTTCACCACTGAATAGTGTGGAAAAGGGGGAGGGGGTGCGGTTAAGGAATTCTAGTGTCTAGAGCTCCCAAGTTCCGGCGCCCAAGAGTGTATTCGATCTTTTTGCTCCTCTCGAGACTCCAGAACTTTCCGCGACTACAAATTATCAATTATTCAGTTGATGAAAATCGGCTTTGTTACCTTTTTTTATGTGCCAGAAAGTAAAATATAGTTAAAATAATACAGAAACAATGCAAGTTTACCAGGCTGGCAATCAGTGACAAAATATTTGCAAAAAGACTACACTGGATTGTTAGGTTTGATTTTTACTTCTAAGGCACACGCTATGAGATTGAAAGGGGAGGGAGAGGAGATGCGTGGTCTCGAGGCATGGTGTCCGCCTCGAGTGCTATAGGTTCCGGATTCAATCCCCGTTAAGGGCTGTGATTTGTTCACATGGACTTGGACTTCAAGTAATTCACCCTGGTCTCTGGGTAGTGAGATCGAACGCCCGTGTGTATTGTTGCGCACGTAAAAAATCCCCCGGCAGCTGGAAATCGAAAAGAGTAGTCTAACGGCGCAGCCCTGGCAAATTTTGGAGTTTAAAATCTACCCAAACTATTTCAGGATCCTCGTTGGTGATACAGAGCCTGTGCACTGTGCTGAGCTTCTTCCGACTCAGCTTTATGGGTTCTGTCTGCCATGATGTTGATCCGTTGTTCAAACTTCAAACTTCTAGGGCTATGGAATTCGACTGAGTATCAACCACTTGTCGGCTCTGTGGCTAAGTCGATGCGAACGCTTCGTAATGCTAGGGTGCAGGGTTCGATCCCAACTGCGGACCTTGCGCCTTGGGTTGGTTTTGACATTAGTATCAGGGAGCTGACCGTGCAGAAGCAATGGCAAACTACTGGACGTAAATTTGACTACAGAAACCACACAACAGACAGGGGCTGCTGGAGTTGGTTCTTCAACGTCCTGTAAAGGATACGCAACTAAACTAACTAATCAACCTCTCACGAGAAAAGCAAAGGGGGTTGACACGACGAGGGTGCATAGCTGTTGCTCCCCCTTCTCCCCCCTACCCGTTAAATTTGGAAAGTATTAGGTCGACCCGGCCGAAAATGGGTACCAGGATGTATTGCCTGGGAAAGTAAAGACGGCCGGCGTAATGCTGACCACATTACCCATCTAGTGCCGATTGGTCTGTAAGTAAGAATAAACTCACAGGGAGCAAGTACAGCGGGGATCTACAGTCATCAGTAGAAATTATCCTCTTTCGACACACGTTTCGGCCCACGATTCCTAAACGTATTCGGAGGTGGGCCCACCTGAGTTCATGAAGCTCAGGGCTGCTTCCCCGCCGCACAGAATTACCGGATGGTGTTATACTTTCGGCCAGAGACAAGACGACTTGGTGGTTTCGAAGGAGGTACTGTGAGATAAGAAGCCGCCACGGCAGCGTAATTAGAACAGTCCGCATGCCTGGACGACCGAGCGACAAGCTTACTTTGGTTTACCGGACACATCTTGGACTTTTATTAGCAGTTGGCAGAGAGACACTGGCAGACAATTCGTACACGATGGACTTTTCAAAGGGATAAGAAACTCTTTTCCACTAGATACCCGGACCAGCTCACCGAGGCCCGTCCCCTACGTTGTTGCGCTGCGTCCACAACCAGCTAGATGCCCTTTCGGCCACCTCACCAAGTTTTTTGAGTGTTCGTTTCCGTTCATTACCGCGCAATCCTAGTTCTTTTACCACATTGTAGAGCGAAGTGGAAACGAGGCCTCTCGCTCCCACTTCGACGGCAAATACCCGTACTGTGTAAGCCTCGTCTCTCCTCAAACCGGCTGCTAAATCACTGTACTTTTCGAGCTTGTACAAGTGATTCTCCTCCATACGCGACTCAAACGGGACCGTCAACTCAATCAGGATGAGTTGCCATTTTTGCGCAGAATGGAGAACGATGTCCGGTCGCAGGCCGGTTTTACGGATCAACTCGGGATACCGTTCATGTCCTGGCAGATCAACCGCCAGTAACCAGTCCCTCGCAGAGTCTAGTACAGATGGAGCGAATGCGTTTTTGTTGACCTTACCGATTGGAACCTGCCCAGCCTTGAGGAAGCGAATGGGGACGATACTAGAACTGGCTCTGGCGTTAGCCCTCATTCTAGCCTGGTCGACAACGGCTGCTAACTCCTTTAGCACCTTGTTGTGGCGCCAGGTATAGCGGCCTTGACCTAGAGCTTTCCTGCACGCGGACAGGACGTGCTCAAGAGTTTGCTTTGATTTGCACAACGGGCAAGTCGGATCGTTGGTCGCAGACCATTTAACCATGTTAACACCGGACGGTAATACATCGTACGCCGAACGAACGATAAAGCTCAGTCGCAGCGGGGTCATCCGCCAGATCTCACCCCATGTGAGTATTCTAGGCAATGCGCTCTCCAGGCTGACCCAATGGCCCTGCTGCGACTGCTGGGCTGCTTTCTGGACCCGAACCTCGTTTTCGTTGTCCCTCACCGTTTGTATCACCATGTCTCGGCGCTCTTTGGCTGAGGCCTTTGACCACCAATTGACCTTCCCGTGCCCTAGGCCTCGACGGTCGGTTTGTGTGTAACCCATTACCTCCTTCAATTTTAGTGCGTTCTGAGCAGATTCAATTGCATCGAGGACTCTCCACTTCTGACCAGTCTTTAGAGCGGGCTGGACAGCGATGACATTTGGGTCTGAGGACTCGCGCAGAAGCATGGCGAGCCTAACTTTGCCGACTTTAAACTCTTCGGTTATTGACTTGAACGGAAGTACCAGCTTAGCCTGTTTACAATACAGAGCCACGTCGGTCAGACAAGGCGGTGCTCCAATCCACTTTCTTAAGGCTGTGTTGATTTTTTTCTCCATGGCTTCAACTGCAGTCATCGTCACCTCGTAGACTGACAGTGGCCATAGGAGTTTCGGAATCAACATGAATTGGAGACACCATACCTTGAATTTCCTGACCAGCCTGCATCGCTCGATCGCGAGCAGGCCTGTAGCCAGTGACTCGTGTATTCGCCGGACCTCCGCTCTGTCAGATAACTTCGAATCGTAAACGCGACCGAGACTCTTCACCGGTTCCTCCAGAACCGTAGGGATCTTGTTCCTTGCCACCGTAAAACTGGTCGCCGACACCTTGCCCTTATGGATTGACAGACTCCTCGACTTCTGCGGTTTGAACTGCACACCGCTCCATTGGACCACCGCGTCCAATCTTTCCAGGATCGTGCGGGCAGACTCCTCGCTGCCCGTTATAATAGTCGTGTCATCCATAAATGCGCGCAGTGGCGGTAACCAGTGATCCCCTATTTGAAGGCCCAGTCCGTAGCCGGCCGCCCCGTCCAACATGATCTGCATTGCCATGACAAACAGTATAGGTGAGATCGTACACCCCATAGCTATCCCAATCTGCAACTCAGTCCACCTCGTGGTAAACGTCGAGGTAGAGAAGCGCAAAGCGAACTTAGAGAAATATTGCTCGACCATTTGACTGATCTGTGTCGGTACGTGAAACATGCGAAGGGCTCGCCACAGTAGCCTATGGGGGACTGCCCCGTAGGCGTTGGCTAAGTCCAACCATATAACGTGCAAATTGGTTCTCTCATGCTTGGCTCTCTGGATAGCCTCCCAAATCATGGTCGCGTGTTCAAGGCACCCAGGAACGCCTGGAATGCCACCCTTCTGAACACTCGTATCTATGTACTTGTTAGTCATCAGATACTGTGTGAGCCGGCGAGCCATGACTGAGAAGAATATCTTACCCTCAACATTCAACAGCGAGATGGGCCTGAATTGGGAAAGACTCTTCGAGTCCTGCTCTTTGGGAATGTAGACCCCATTTGCCTTTGACCACTCTGGACATATGTGATTGCGGATCCACGCTTGTCTCAACAAGACGTGAAGCATTTTAAGGATTTTCGGGCAGCGCTTGTAAAGAACGTACGGAACACCGTTCGGACCTGGGGCAGACTTGCCGCTGGCTTTTTTCACAACGTCCTCAACCTCAGACCAAAGGGGAGGTACCAGTTTAAATGGTACCTTCGGCACCGAAGGCTGTTTGAGTCCGCTAAGGATCTCTGGATTGTCATCGAGAGGTTCACTCCTCTTTTTATCCGAGTACATCTTGCTTAGATGTAGCTCAAGTTCTTTCTGACTGACAACCAGAGTCCCAGACTTCGGTTGCTCGAATAGACCTCGGGCGAACTGATACGGGTCCCTAAAGAATTTCTCTCGCTCCCTTTTGGTTCTTCGTCTGTTGTTACAGAAACGCTCGGCGCGACAGAGGGCACTGTGTTTGTTCTTTAAATGCAACCAAACTTCGTACAGCCCCTCCCGTTCGCTGCCTGTAGCGGCTTTGAACCGTTTTCTGTAGAATATACCCAAAGCTCCTAAAGAGGGAAAATTGGACCTTTACTTTTTATTCCAACTTAGCGTAAACATACGACACTCAGTAAATGTTAGTAAAGTAAAGGACCTTTTTCCACACCTTCAGCCGTATTGGGCATATAGGGCCAGACTTATAATTCATAGACCAATCAGCAATTTTATGGGCGATGTGGGCAGCACAACACCGGTTGCCATTACTTTCCATGACAACTCCTGGTACCCACTCATGGCTGGGTCGACCTGGGAGCCAAAGTTATTTTTGAAAATAAAGTTCGGCTCCGTCAGGACACTCCCAGATGTGTAGACTGTAATAAAAGAATCACGCTCCTGAAAAACCGTAGTTATTAACCTTTTTACCTACATCGGACCGCGGTTACATTGGGATGTTGTAACTTCTTTCCAGGTCGAATGGGTATCTGGGATCTGCTTTCCTAGTGTGTCGTCCAGATTGAGATTTTTAAACCTCAGATGATATTATAATTCTTCAGGTAGTTTTCTAGAAGTGGCAGGCTGATTGAATGATTAAATAGTCGTAAATAGTCTTTATCTTCTACTTCTTCTTCTTCTTCTTCTTCTTCTTCTTCTTCTTCTTCTTATTATTATTATTATTATTATTATTATTCTTTTTCATCTTCTTCTTCTTCTTCTTCTTCTTCTTCTTCTTCTTCTTCTTCTTCTTCTTCTTCTTCTTCTTCTTCTTCTTCTTCTTCTTCTTCTTCTTCTTCTTCTTCTTCTTCTTCTTCTTCTTCTTTTTCTTATTCTTCGTCTTCGCGTTCGCTGGCTGTAAAATCTGGCGGAAATGTTTTGGTTGTTCGTCCACTTCTGGTCTCTAGTCCTATTCCAGAAACTTAGTGTTGCGTGTACATTCGCTTCACAGGTCTGAGTTATTTGCATGCAGACTGTTATTTCCTTGTTTCTCAGGCAGATGTACTCCGACTTCGAAGGAAGCTCCAAATTAGTCAACTCTTACGACATGCTTTTAGACAGGCAGTGGGTTTATTCTTGTTTTCCCCCACAATGGGGCCCTGGACCCACGCGGGAAATAGTTGTAAATGACTCCCACACTGAACTACAGGTTACTTCGCCACTAGGACCAGGTTGAAACAAGATATTTCTTCTGCTCCTCCGCATAATACTGCGTAAGAAAACTGGGCTGATTTGGCCGTTATGTGTATCTCTATTATACGTTCTAGGTTTGAACAACGGATCAACATCATAGCACAAGGGGAAACCCATAAGTGCTCTGTTCGACATTTGACTCAAACTTGAGTCCGAAGAATCTCAGCGCAGTGTACGAACTCCGTAGCACCGGCGAGGATCCTGAAATAGTTTGGATAAATTTTTAACTCAACATTTTGCCCGGGCAGCGCCGTTAGGCTACTCTTTTTGATTTCCAACTGCCAAAGGATTATTTTTTTTACAGTACCCACGGACACCGATCTTACTACCCAGAGACCAGGGAAAATTACTAGAAGTCCACGTAGAAAAAAATCCCAACCTTCACCGGGGCCTGAACCCGGGACCTTCAGCACTCGAGGCGGACGCAATGCCTCGAGACAACGCAGTCCCCAAAAAAGTATACCTTTTATTTGGCGTCAGATATTCCCATGATGATAAAGCCTTAATGTGGCTTCACCGGGGGGGGGGGGGTGGATGGGTTGGGAGAAGACACAGAAGAAAGAGGAGGGACATTGCACACTCAGTACGTCGAAGATTGTTAAACGTGTTTACTGGCTTTTAAGAAAAATGGCTGCACCTAAATAGACAGCTACACATAAAACAACACTACAATTACAATACATCTGCTACAGACAGGAACCGCAGATAGTTTTCTTAAAGCTGTTTTCTTAAAGCTGTTTTCTTAAAGTTGTTTTCTTAAAGCTGTTTTCTTAAAGTTGTTTTCTTAAAGCTGAAAAGTAATAACGCCTTAGCAGTTTCTAATTTTTATTAGGAAATTAATCATGAAAGTCACTTTTAGATTTCAGAAAAGAAAAACAAATTAAGCCTACAATGTAAAAATGGTGTTTGAGAATAAACTGGTTTGATAAAAAGAAAAAATGCGGAGCATTTGTGAAGACAACCCCTCTTCCTTCATCACCAGTGTGATCTGTATACAAGAGATGACGGAAGCACTAATGGACAGTTCTCAGTGCGTTGAAGATGCGCCTCGTATGCAGTTAATCAAATTTGCCGCAAGTTAGGATAATTTTCGTTTCTGGGCTGCCTTTTAATCTATCTAATGCATATTTTTTTTCAAGTGCATATAAGCATGACTATAAATATGCCATCGCTGTATGTTTATAAATGCCCCTTCCCTTTTTTTCTAACGTCCCGCCCTCTCCCCCACGACATAACCTTACGTGAGCTCTTGTATATTGGAGATTCATTTCTGATTCTGATTATATCAAGAAATTAACGAATGCAAGAATGAGCTGACATCACCACACTCAGACATGCTTGCCGACACTAAGAAATCAGTGCGGGGGCGCTTATTTCACTCCAGTCTTCTATATTCTCTAGGCAAAAAGAGCTCAATCGGCATAATTCTAATCTAGGAGCATAATAATAATAGTAATTACAATAATAGTAATAACAATGTGCTGAGTGCTCCATAGTAAAAACCCCACGGCGGCTCTCTCCATTGGGTGATAAGGGAAAGAAGAAGAAAGCGGATGAAATCAGATACTCTGTTAGCAGTCAGCATGTATGTTGATCTATTATTCAGAAATGACAAATAACTACGGCTGCGCACGTTCTATTTGCATGGATTCAATTACCGTGCTACTTTGTACACAGTAATGTAGTCATTCGCTCGTCTGTCACCGGGGCCCTCACGGGAAGCAAGGAATAGTGACACTGCACCCTACCAGGCATGTCGGAAGAAGCGACTTAGGGTAGGATTGGGCTTAGGGTTGGCTACCTCATCCTGTAAAAACAAAAGCCACAAAAACCAACCAACCATGGATAATTCAAAAAGAGAAGCAAGTAAAACCCAGCCAGCCAAGATGAGGGAAGGCTCTTCAAGTAGAAGAAGTGTGACACGGTGTGGAGAAAGCCGTAAGGAGTCCGGATCGTTGAGGTACCTCCTCTCAGCTAGGAAAACCTCCAGAATTTTCACCTGGAATAAACGAATGAAAAAAAAAAAAAAAACTTAGAAGAGAGCTGGAGAATGAAGTTAGAAAGATGGGGAGGACGTGGGGAGATAAGAGCTGAGTTTGTCTTAGAAATAAGTTTTTTCACACCCCCGACGCCCCAACCAACAAATAAATTTAGCAAATATTAATTTATAGAATTTATTCCTCCAAATATCTTCTATTATATATAATTTGAAATATATTATGTTTTAATTTGCTATTGAAGCACATCACAAATTATTAATATTATTATTATTACCACCACGCATTCAGACTCGGCTTAGGCCTTGTGAAACCTCTTCATGCAAATTTTCACGGTTCTGCTGACGTCAAAAAAGTTTTTTTTTTTTTTTTTTTTCAGTCGCCACCCTGCCCTATAATATTGTTTAAGGTAAACAAAATGCCATGGACCGTGTTGTGTGGAAAGGGCATATCAGGAAGGGAACGATACTGAAGGAAGAAATGGTTGCAGAAAGAATGAGAGCTGAGCGTTCTGAAAAGAAACGGATTAAACACAAAAGTTGTTAACAATGGTCCTGAAATCCCATGCTATCATTGTGAAAGACTTTTCTTGACATGGGCGGGTCTTGCTAGTCACACTCGCCATCGCCATGGGCTGTGAGTCTCATGCCTCCTCATAGCACAATATAACACTATCGTCTGAAAAGACGGAAAGGTGCCAATGTAATGTAATGTAATGTAAACGTAGAGCGTTCTATCGCTTGTCAAGACTGTCAACATATGAAAATAAAGGTTAGTTGATGTAATCTTTGTTTCTTCCTAATTGCAGCCCAGAAACCCCCATGTGGAAAACAGGTTGTTAATAACAATGATAGCATATTACGATTCGCAAGGTATTTACCGCAAGTATTTTGTGTCATTGCGATGTAGTTTGCAAAAGCACTACTCTGTTTATTTTTACAACGTCACTAATTGTGAAGCAGAAATGTGTGCTCTCGTGGTTTTTGTCTGCTGCCTATTTGTTTTTTGTTTTTTTTTTAAACAAATACTTAATTATTCATAGTTTTTATTTTTGTTGGAGACAGGCGCAATCTGGTGGTAAATATTTGTTTCAACACAGTGGTTGCTAGTAGTTCGTAGATTAAATAATAACCGTTTGCAGTGCTTTTTTGTTTTTTTTTGTTATTTTGAAGCCCCACCCTGGCTTTTTCGGGGGCCCTAAATGTGGCCAGGCCCTAAATATGGCCTAACGGTTTAACTGGGTTTCCGGGACCTCTCAACGGGTGATCCTCATCCGCCTGATGGCACTTTGTGTCACCGAGTGTTTATCGCTCTGTGTAATGTCCTGGTGGACAACTTAACCACATTTATGCAGTGCTGTTTCAGTCTCGGGTTTTCTATGTTTGGGCATCGTCGTCAGCAATATTAGCTATGAAGAATTGTTAATGATCATGGGAAGCTCATTATAGCTCTTTTGTTCATGTTTGTGTAAAGATTCACGAAAGGAGGATATGACTGATACAGCTATTGATGTAGATTTGTGTGAAAAAAAATTCTATGGATCGTGTTGCATGGAGGTGGACAAATCAGGTCGGAAATGTCAATAAAGTGAAACATTGCAAATAGACTGAGAGCTGAGCGTTTGAGAAGATACACACCAAATACATGTGATTTTAACATCAGTAGTGAAACCCCAAACTCTAATTGTGGAAGAATGTTTTTAACGTGAGGGAGACTTGCTAGTCACACTCGCCAGCGCCATAGGCGGTGATTCCCATGCCGCTCCCTAGCAAAATATAACACTCTTCTTCTTTCCTCTACTGGAATGTCTCACGGCGCCAGGGCAGGTAGAGACCTCTACAACTGGCCCTTCCATTCGATTGGTATAAAGTACTGTTCAACGGCTCTGATATTTCTGCGGTCCATGTTCTACGTGGTCGACCTCTGGTTCGGTTACCGTTGTATCTGTATAACAGTCGGCTCTGTGGCTAAGTCGATGCGAACGCTTCGCTTCGTAATGCCGGAATGCCGGGTTTGATCCCAGTTGCGGGCAATGCGCCTTGCGTTGGTTTCGACAGTGGTATCAAGAAACCCGACAGTCCAGAAAGCAATGACAAACTACTGGACGTAAATTTGCCAAGAGAAACCACACAACAGCCAGGGGCTGTTAGAGTTGGTTCTGCAACGTCCTATAAAGGATACGCAACTAACTTCTTAACTGTATAACATTGCTCTCTGTGGTGCCCTGTCTGATGCCAATCTTGTTACATAGCCAACCCATGTGACTTGTCTACCTTTAACGTTCTGTGCCGACTCTCCTAATGATATCATCGTTCCTAAGTCGATTTTTCTCGCTACACCTAGCATAGTACGTAAATATTTTATTTCTGTTCATTGTAGGCAGTTCGTGAGATGTAGTCTGAAAAGACAGGGAAATGTCAACTTATTCTGTTCTCGTTATCATCATTTGCATTTGTAATATATCGGAAATTACACAACTGCTTAGTTTAAACTTGTTTACACTTGCTTTTAAGCAAAGCGTCTGGAGTCTCTCACCTTCCATGCTAGCCAAGTTCTGTAAATGATATTTGTATCTCATCTATTTCTCTTGTCTCTATCTGTTTGCTGCGTTTGCCCCCGGGTATTATATTTTTTGCTTGGAACGGATTTATGCCTCTTGACTTTTTAGCATTCTTGTCTGTCTACTGGAAACTATATTGCTTTCGGAAAAATATACCCACACTTCCACACGTTTCACAGTTAATGTTTTGCTTTTTGTTACCTTCTTCGTAGCTGTTGGTGTTCTTTGTATGTATGTATGTATATTTGATTGGAGTTGCTGGACGGACAGTACAGTTCGCGTATGTAATGTTTGTGGGAGGTTTGTTGTTGTTTTTCTATTGCAAGCGCCGTAGGCGCCTGTGTACAAGTAGGAAGTACCGCATGCGACTATTTTTGGTTATCGAAGCTGGGATGTTTTTGTATTTTTACGTTCGTTGGTGGTGGCTCCCCCCCCCCCCAACCCCCCTTTTCCCTCGCGAGAGAAAGAAAGCGGTTACAAGGCTCATGGGAATATAAAAATATCACTGTTTCCATATCCTTAGAACCGTCTCGCAGGTAGCAAAACTTGAAAATAATCACGCAAGCGAGCAGTGAGAAAACGAGAAAAGTAGCGACGGTTAAACCGTTTGCCATAAGGAAAACATGACTCCCTCAACATAGGAGAGGCCCAGCAACCTGATGAGGCATGAATGCAAGGGACGTTACTCTAATACTGTGCCTGGAAACTTAAACAGCACCTGACTTAAAGCTGCAGATCCACTTTTAAATTGTCCTAATAAAGAAAGTAAAGCAAAGAACCCTTTCCCATATCTTCAGGCATATTTGACATATAGGACTAGACCTATATTTTATAGACCACTCGGTACTCGGTGGGTGGTGTGTTCAACGTTACGCCAATAGCCTTTACTTCCCATGACTTTACCTGGTACCCATTTTAAGGCTGGGTAGACCTGGAAGCCGACGTCATTTTGAAACAACAACGTCCGGCTCCGTCAGGATCTGAACCGACGACAATCGGATCCGAAGGCAAGTGTCAAACCGTGGCAGCTATTAAACTTTTAGAGAGATCCTTTTTGTGCGTTGTGCGATATTCCTGACAGGCAAACGGTCACTCATTTAACTAACGAACGAACAAACTTTATTTTCAAAGGGTTACAAATTGGGCACGCAGGCCTGTCTGACATTCGTCCCTTCTAAGCACTCATTTTTCACAGTACCAGTGACTGTTATCAATAATGCATGTTATAGATATAATAAATAAATATAAATTATAGAATATGCATTTTAAGAGGTATCGAGCCATGTAAGATAACATCCGATCCAAGGAAAATGAGAGTCCTACCCGTAGACACCTCTCAAATAAAAATAAAAACATAAAAAAATAATAATAAATATAGATATTTACGCCTGTGATTTACGGCATGCTTTTTAACGGTCAGTGTGTCCAATCATTGTTTCCGCTAAAAATACAGCCCTGAAACCCACACAGAGAAAGTATTATGATAGTAACAGTGATACCATATTGCTGTTCTCATGGTATTTATTCATTTCTCGCTTTCACACAATTTTAATATCGTAGTAGAGTGGATCTCCACATCTTCTAGCCATCTATAATTTACAATAGATGATGTGCTTAGGGATTTGATCCTCCTCCTAGTGTAGCTTCCGTTCAATCTGGTACAACGACATCCGGAGAAGACAAAGCATGCTGGTGCATCGCCTTTCCCTGGAAGAGGGAGACTGCAGAGAAAGTAACCTCAATATAGATCAAGATGGGGTATATGCAATCAGTTATAAACCCTTGTGTTCTTTATTGTAAAGACTCAACTGTACAATAGGAGAAGGAAATCCAGGAGTCCTGACCCCGGTTGGCACCAGACATCAAGAGAGTGTAAGGACGGGGCTGAACATTCAAAGACCCTTAGACGACTCCTGTTGTCCTAACTCCCCATGGAGTTTCTGTGAGAAAATATAAAACATATTATAAAAGGTAAAGGTAAAGTCGGGAGGTGTGAACCAGCGTCTTCGCACACGGTTATAAACCACAAGTGCTCTGCCACCAGTAAGGACAGCTGATGAGAATTGTCCGCCTGTGCCGCCGTCCACACGTAACTCTGTAGCTACAGCGACGCTCCTCCATTTACCCCAGAGTGTCACTCTGGTACCAATTCCTAGAGGCTGGGTGAACCTCGGGAACCGCCCGGTTTTGAACACCGACCGTGGCTGCAGCGAGTGGCAGCTGGATTTGAAAGCGAGCCTCTTGTCGACTGCGCTAACGCGACCCGATAATAAAACATAGTATATGTTTATCACAGACAGACACAAGGGTAAGGCTCCTTGAAGAAGTATAGGGATCGACAATCACGAGACTCCTGTTGCCCTTGCTCTTTTCTCCTCGTTTCTGTTACAAAATATGAAACATAGCACAGTAGAACCTCGCTTAACGAGCACCTCGCATATCGAGTAATTCGCATAACGAGCAAAATAAATTGTAAAAAATATGACTTGCTTAACGAGCGACGTTTCGCATAACGAGTGGCGAGGAGAGGGGAAGTCCCGAATTGGGCGCATGTTACATCATTCTGTGTTTAGCACTCGTTCCAGTAGCATCGTAGTGTCACTTGTGATCACACATTTTCTCAAACTTGTGTTATATTGTGATATATGTACATGAATCTTCCAGGCCTACAAGATGAGCTCTCTAAAGAATTTAAGTTCATCAAGATCCAATTTCTGCCTTCCAACACCACTCCGTTACTCCAGCCCATGGACCAGCAAGTCATTTCTAACTTTAAGAAACTCTACACTAAAGCACTCTTCGAGCATTGTTTTTATGTGACTGAAGAGACCAACCTCACTCTCAAAGAGTTTTAGAGAAAAATCACGTCCACATCGTTGCCTGCCTCAAGATGATCGACAAGGCGGGAGAAGGGGGTTACCAAGAGAATCTTAACTTCTGCTTGGAAAAAGCTTTGGCCGGAGAGTGTTGTCTATTTTGTGACTTTGAGGGGTTCGAGACAGTGAAGCCTGTAGTCGACGAGATTGGGTCTTTGGCCACTATCATGGGATTGTAGGTGGATAACAGTGATATCAAAGCGCTTGTGGAAGAGCACAGCCAAGAGCTGCGTTTTGGAGGAAAGGTTGTCAGAGGAGGAGGTAACAGAAAAGCAACAATTTTCTGGCGAAATAAGAGAAATGCTGAAAGCATGGCAAACTGTTGCATCTTACATTGAGAAGCATCGCCCAAATAAGGAAGTGACTATGCGCGTTGCAAATTTATTTAATGATAATGTTGTGTCGCATTTTCGCCAAATTTTGAAGCGTCGGCAAAAACAAATCTCTGGACATCTTTCTAGTAAAAAAAAAAAAAATAATAATAATTAGCTTTGTATCATAATTATTTCGACTTTTTTTTCTGCAAATCGAATTCGCATTCCATGTGGGTTCGTTACGCGTTTGAAGAAAAGATGAAGGTGGTCCACTCTCCTTAACAATATTTATATAATTTTCTTTGTATAAACGTTATACATAGCATTTTGTGAGTTTTTTTTTTTTCGTCATGGAACGCACTATCGTATTTTACATTAATTTATATGAGGAAAATTGTTTCGCATAACGAGTGTTTCGCTTAACGAGTATGATTCTGGGACGAATTATGCTCGTTAAGCGAAGTTCCACTGTATATGTTTATCAAAGAACAGATACAAGGGTAAGGCTCCTTGAAGAAGTATAGGGATCGACAATCACGAGACTGGATATTATGTTGGACATGCTGTTTATGATAGCTCCTGAACCACTACAGCTAGAAGAGAATAGAGTGGCTTCCCAGGGTGCCCTGACAAGAGCAACGTTCTGCAAAGGACCTGATAAAAGACTATAAACTCACACACGCACGCAAAAGCAAGCACGCGCAAAACAAAATGACGTTACCAAAGACGACGGGACATATTTCGATGACGAAAACGAACCAAGTGATGATATCTATTTCAATAATTATCAGAGGGGCTATCATAACACAAATAATCGGAACTGGATACTGTGTCAATACGACATCTGCGCGCAAGAACCACAACATAACAGCCCCATTTGTAGGCGCAAACCACCCGGGAAATCAGCGCGATAACCCATTAGTTAAACCATAGCCTGGCACAAAAGACATACTGGATCGGTGAATTTCTCCTGTCGCCACACAACTGCAGTATTATATTTGTTTCTGAATGAGCTAAAAATTGCCTCACTGATCAGGGTAAAAAAATTTTCGCTGAATGCTGAATTCCACCGAACGAACAGCAAATAGTTCTCGAAAAGAATATGAAACCCGGCAAAATATGGATGCGTCTCTTGGTAACACTCCAATAAAATTTGAGCTGTTCTGTAGGCCATTTCCTTCTGCCCTCTAGGGGACGTTGTTTCTGAATGGGTTTTTCCCGTCGTTTCCTGGCGGTTACAAGTAGCTATTCAATCTTTTATCGTATTTTCTGTCCACATGTTTGTTGTTAGTGTTCGTAACCAATAGTATTTTGTTTCCTGTAGTTTGATTTCTTGCCCACTGACTGTTTCGATCGGGCGCAATAAATTAAGTCGTTACTGCATAAAGTAATGAATATTGTTGGTTGCAATGGCGTATTCGGTGATTGTGAATACATTGCTATTTGTTAGGGAAACAGTTTATGGAAATCAGTCTGTCATTCTGTTCTGAAGACTTATGACTGTCATTGTTTATAACGAGATTTCCCATTAACTTTAGGCACACACACACACAAATATAAGAAATGATGATATTTTATAAAATCTGAACATCGAGGAAGGTTAGCTAATGAAAAGTATCTTGACTCAAAAGCTGAAATGCTTTGGTTACACCAAGCGCCACGGCGAATAGGAATAAATAATAGCAGCAGACATGGTAGCAGAAAGGAGTGGCAGGGGCCGAACAACAAAGATTGGCACAAGATATAAGTGACTCCTTGAATATGAAAGTACACGAGGCGGGAGAGCTGGCGAGAGACCGAGTTTCTTTCAGGCAGACCGTGATGAGAGCGACGTTCTGCAAAGAACCTGCTACATGATAATGATAATGATCATGCTAACTCTTGATAGCCATTTCCAGCTACCGGTTCATATAAACGGAAAGCACTCGTAAATAGCGAGCTAAGATTAGCTAACTTTTAAATTAAGGCCAACATCACAGCCATCGCGACATTCCCATAAACGCGCCGTCCTCTATCTTCAACAGCAAGTGCAAAGTTCCCATTCCGGTGGCACCGGTATCAGTCTTATTGTATATCCGTCTCGCCCTTTCCTTAAAGATTGAGCGTTGGTCCGATCGCATTGAAAATTCCTCGCAGCATCATTCTTCTCTGACCGTGATGATCTAACGCACCATTCTCCTCCAGCCGTGATGATCTAACGCACAATTCTCCTCCGACCGTGATGATCTACCGCATCATTCTCCTCCAGCCGTGATGATCTACCGCACCATTTTTCTCCGACCATGATGATCATCCGCACCATTCTCCTCCAGCCGTGATGATCTACAGCACCATTCTCCTCCAATCGTGATGATCTAACGCACCATTCTCCTCCAGTCGTGATGATCTAACGCACCATTCTCCTCCAGCCGTGATGATCTACCACATCATTCTCCTCCAGCCGTGATGATCTATCGCACCATTCTCCGCCAGCCGTGATGACCTATTTGTGCCTTCTCACTGTTTACTAGCTCCCGAAAGAGCGAGTTGAGAAAAGAATCGACATTCGGGACATTGTCATAGCAGCTTGGTCCTCCTCTTTAGCAACCAGAGCGGCTATCCTATTTCGATGGTAACACAAAAAGTCTCACTGTATATTTGCATTTCCACTGAGTGTTGAGTTACGTTATGTTATGTTTTTCTATGTTATGATCTCACAGTCAACGTCCCTACATATTGGGCAGTCTCAATGTGCTCAACAACCCGCTGCAACAGTCACTCCAAGGTACCTTTACTGATTGTTCCCTTGACGAGAATTTAAGGCCGGTGAATGCAAAGAAGAAGAAGATCCCACATGGAAACACAAGGTCGCTAGCTATTTAACTGTTAGGGTTACGATCTGTGTCAGCCCCGACCGCCTCAGGGACAGCGACTAACCCTAAATCATACATAAACAAAACCCCTAACCCCAACTCTAACCATAACCATAACCCCTACCACTAACTCTAACCATAACCATAACCCCTACCACTAACTCTAACCATAACCATAACCCCTACCACTAATTCTAAAAATAACCATAGCCCCTACCACTAACTCTAACCATAACCATAACCCCTAATCCTAACCCCAATCCATAAAAGCATAGAATTTTTTTTATTTTTACCGGAAATCTGGGATTTTTTTTTGCTAGTGGTGAATTATAAATAAAGTACCCTACATTGTTGGGAAGTCGACTAGCTCTACTTCTCTTTAACATTAAATTGTATTTTCTATGTAAATTTAAAACAAAGAAAGCTGATTCAGATTTGTCTGTGTATTTAGTCATATTACATTCTACATCTTCACTTTACGTGTATCATCACACATTTTTTCTGTCGCTTCAATATTACAATAACAGAAAATGAAATTATCCCCTTATCCACTGCCGCGAGGCGTAACTGAAAATAATGTGGCTCTGTGAACAAAAACCAACTGCAACGCGTCAAGAGGAACGAACAAATTCACAACTGTGATATCACCAGTTCCAAGCTTTCAAGGTGTCACCTCGAATTTGTATGAAAGATTTTCAAGCGCTCCGTAATTTGCTTGTTTGTCGATACACGAGTGTACAAGTGTTGTTGCCTTGATGGCGCATTTCTTTAGCATGAGAGACAAATGCGTAGTTATTGATTAGCACTTGTAGAAGTAAGGGAAACAAGTAGAGTTTAGAGAGCACACTAGACAGTTAACATCACTTATCAGGGTCTTTGCAGAACGTTGCTCTTATCACCATACACCGAAAAGCTGCTAGGTTCACGGCCAACCTTTCCGCCGCTGGAGCTATGCAATCTTGCTGTGTCCGGTGAGACGAGAAAGTTAATTCTTTAAAAGCTATGTAAATCCTAACTGGATATACGGAAATGAATCATGGAGAGTTCATGGATTAGTGAAAATTTATTTGAAAGCTGCGGAAATGTGGTTTTATAGACGAATGACGAGAATACCCTAGATATATATATACAAAGAGTAATGATCATGTATTGAAAGAAGCTGACTCACTGAGATAATTGATCGCCCACATTAGAAGACGTTCTACATTCTTTGGTCATGTGATCAGAAGGAGAAAACTGGAGTACACAGCAGAAGAAAAGTTGGAGGAAAATAGGTGTAAAGGGAGACCAAGAGAACAGAGGCTGAACTGTTTGACATCATGGCATGGAGGATCATCTGTGTCAGAGTTAATTGAAAGCACAGGAGACGGAACGTTGTAGATAGACATGACTACTAACGCCACACGGCATGGACTTTAAGAAGAAGCATATTAATATTTGCCTACCAATATTTATCCACGTCTGCAGTGTCAACACTAACAGACTTTGCTGTCAATATTCTCCCACAGTTCCTGATCTTTAGTCCCATCAATTGTATTTGCCTCTGGGGAAATTATTTTCTTTTACCTAAGCGAGTATGTTATTTTGAGAATTCACAATATTATGCATCTTCTTAACGAGGCGATGTGAATTTTATTTTACTTCTGTTATCTTTGTAGTTTTATAGTCTTATAAAATGAACATGTTATGCTATACATCCATGTCACAGAGGGCTACGTAAAAGAGCAGAATATTACCTGACATGCTACATCAAACCAGTTTTATTATATGATTACGAATCTTTGGCAATTAATAAACGTAGTAAAGTATAGGACCCTTTTCCACGCCTTTAGGCGTTTAGGGCATATAGGGCTAGACCTGTATTTTTATAGACCAATCGACACAAGATGGGTTATGTGGTCAGCATCACGCCGGCCGCCTCCACTTTCCGGGGCTGCACCCGGTACCCACTCAAGGCTGGGTCGACCTAAATTACAAGGTCATTTTTGTAAAAAGTCCAGCTCCGCCATGGAGCGAACCCACGACCTTCCGATCCGTGGCGAGTGGCTAGCCGCTCCGCCACGGGGACTCCCAATTAATTAAGAAGCCAAACCGTTTCTTGAGGCATCGAAGATGTGATTTTACAGAAAATTTCTTGGCAGTCTCTGGACATAGCAGAGAATGCTTTGGGCGCACCAAGTGAACCGCATTGTTGAACATGCATAGAAGCCTGATCGTCAAAGCCAATGGTCAGAAAGGTTTCTCTTCTTTATAGTCGTTTCTCCAGACAGCGTAATTTGCAGCATTGTACGCTATGTTAGCGCATTTCGGTCGACACATTCGACTTCATCGGGAGTTTGTTATCCTGGTTAACCCTCTCGGCTAGTTTCTTAGTAAGCACATTACACAGCTCAGATTGTTGGTTCGCCCACTTTGCAATCCTATCCCCAGGGGTCAACAGTTTAGTAAACACTCCGAATCAGAATGATGGTGTTATCGACATTTTGGTTAAAGGCGCGAGTTATTATTCTTCGACATTTTAGTTAAAGGCGCGTGTGATAACTCTTCGACATTTTGGTTAAAGGCGCGTGTGATTACACTTCGACATTTTGGTTAAAGGCGCGTGTGATTACACTTCGACATTTTGGTTAAAGGCGCGTGTGATTACTCTTCGACATTTTGGTTAAAGGCGCGTGTGATTACTTTTCGACATTTTGGTTAAAGGCGCGAACGATTACACATTCATTAAAGACTTTCTTCAACATTATGTTTAATGCTGACTGTTAAATCAAGAATCCACAGCACTCGGGACAATCTCACCAGTGCTCCGTCCCCAGTTTCAGAAGCAAGCGAAGAGTTCCGATTCCGATGGCACCAATAACGGCGCGATTGTATATTCGTCTTGATTTTCTTTGAGTGTTGAGCATCGACAAGATCCCAAGGTAACATCTTCGCAGCCCCATTCTCCTCAGACCGTAATGATCTATGTATGCCTCGGCAGTGTTCACTCGCTCCCAGAGGGCCTTCATTACATCTAGCTTGGCATACATCAGTTCACTGCCAAGTGGTGCAGAACCCGCCAGTCTATCTACCTGGTCATTTTCCAGACAGGCAACACATCTTTCAAACAATCATGCCCCAGAGACAACATGTAGTAAAGTAAAGCACCTTTCTCTAGGCCTTCAAGCGTTTTGGGCATCTAGAGTTGGAACTATATTTTATACAATCGTCGGCATTTGGTGGCTATGGTCAACATCACGCAGGCCTCCTTTACTTCCCCGGACTTTACCTGCTATCCATTTATGGTTGGGTCGACCTGGAAGTCAAGGTCTCCATCAGGACCCGAACCCACGACCTTTCGATCCGCAGGCGAGCGTCTATCCGCTACACCAGAGCGGCCCCCGAGACAACGTGTAATAGGAAGAAAACTCAATCGCCTCAGCCGTTTTACATAAGACTTAATGCTGAATGTACAGCCCAATGTTATCTGCTTCCGTTATTCCACATCCCCTACAATAATACCCAGACCAGATCACAAGGCACCCACACTACACCCACACTGCACTTATAACATACCCACACTGCACCAACACTGCACCCACACTGCACTTATACCATACCCACACTGCACCAACACTACACCCACACTGCACCAACACTACACCCACACTGCACTTATACCATACCCACACTACACCCACACTGCACTTATACCATACCCACACTGTACCAACACTACACCCACACCGCAGCAAAACTTAATGCACCGACACACACACAAAAACAATGGTGTTGGGCTGAAAAATAGGAGGGGGCGGGGGGACGGATCAGCTCATTTTACAGATTTAATAGGGATAAGGAGCTCAAAGCGCCGAAGTCTTCTTTGGGTGTTTAATAACGATAATATACTGTTCAAATGCATAAACGCATAGTTATCCGATGGCTCGTTTTTAATTAGTTGAGGGGAAAGCCCATGCGCCTAAACACTATCGACGACCAGGATGCAAAAGAACTTTCAAATTGATTGGTTAAGTTTTAATGCATCCTTGTGTGCAGTTTGAAAAAGTTCACTCATTAAAATACAAAAGATGTTGATTGTCAAAATGATGACAAAATGTTGTTCCTTTCGGTAGCTATGCAGTTGTTGTGAATAGTATAACAATGTGCCGAATTACCCCTCCCCCCACTTCCCCCCACCCCCACACTCCCCCCATCCCCCCCGACCCCCCACTTACCCCCCCCCCCACACACCCCCCCCACTCCCCCCACTTCCCCCACCCACCCCCATTCCCCCCTCCCCCCACTTTCCGCCCCCCCCCACTCCTCCCCCCAACTTCCCCTCCCCCGCCCCCTTTTAAAAAATGCAATTTTTTTTTCAACGACGACTGGACAATCTACTGGACAATCTACTGGACAATCTACTGGACAATCTACTGGACAATAAAACCTCTGTACATTATTGAAGTAGGAGTGGTGCCTCAAAGTGTGAGAGAGAGAAAAAAGTAAAGGATCCTTTTCCACACATACGGGGGTGCATTGGGCATATAGGGCTAGTCCTATATTTTATAGATCAATTGGCATTCTGTAGGTGATATGGTCAACAGCACGTCTATTAGGTGCCCAAAAGACATATAATGTGCCATATGCCAGCTAGTTTCTTTACCCACAACATACCGCCCTAACCTTCAAAGTGACCTTATATTATACAGACTCCGTGTGCGTGCGATCAGACAAACGGCTCCCTATTTCACTCACCAACTTTAGAAGTGCCTTCGAAGCAGACACCGGGGGGAAAATGATTCATGGCTGCAAGCCGAACTGCGCTTTGTAACCCACAGCGTGAGCAGTTATCGGTTAAATCTCTGTCCTTGCGCATTCTCTAGGCGTGAGCAAATGATCTAGAGTGATAAGCCGTCGCAGTTTTATTGAGTTGTCTGGCTGTGCGAGGATTTTCATTCTTCAATCCATTAATTTTTCTTTAATGGATTTTATATTCTCTTCCTGGTGTTTAGCCTTATGTCTATTGCTTTAAGTACTATCGTGAAGGATAGCGTCGACAGTAAGAGTGCAATAGGTTGGTAGTAATGAAAGAAGGTAGATATGAAATGATGCACTTCCATCAAAGGTGAACTGTATTTCTGGTGTCGGATTGTTTGTGCTGGCACTTTGGACTGTTGCCTTACGAATTTAAGGCGCATATTTGTTGTTAGTCCTGGGTTCCAATTCACCTGAAGCACGTGTTCCCCCCCCCCCCCATACATAACCTTGGTTCCCACCCAGATCGACCCAGCTGTAAAGGATACCAGGTAAAGTAGATGGAAGTAAAGGCGGCCGATGTGATATTGACCACATTACCCATCCATTACCGATTGGTCTATAAAAATTATCAGGCTAGCGTCAAATGGCCGATACGTCACTGGAGTATAAAGGGACCTCTACTTTCTTCATGATACTTCCATGGTTTGGATTTATTAGACCAGCAATTCCCAAACTGTGCGCCTCGATGCCCCAGGGAGCCGCGACCTCTTCACACGGGCGCCGCAAAATTTACGGAGATAGATGCTTTTTTTCACATACGAATAGTCATACTTTTACTTAGGTTAGGGCGCCGTTGAAAAGTATTTTTTTTTTTACAGGCCCTGCGACTAAGAAAGGTTTAGGAAACACTGTGCTAGAATGCTCTCTGTGTAAATTTGTTTGTTCGATAAATGATGGACATTCTGTCTGGTTTTCCATTTCGCAGAAATAAAGCAGCTGTTGGGTAATGCGTTTGCTATGAAGCTGGAAGTGGAATATTTTGTTCGCAACTACAGCTTGGGATTTCACGATGAAGAACAATTCACTCGCCAATGAAGCTATGGACTTCACGACAACGACCAATTTATTCGCCCATTCAGCTTTATATTTCACGATAATTAAGAATGTATTCACTACAGCTATGGATTTCAGATTTCAAACAACTTATTCACAGCAACAGCTGTCAATTTCAGATTTCGAACAACTTATTCTCTGCTACAGCTGTCAATTTCAGATTTCGAACAATTTATTCACCCCTTCAGCAATGGGTTACACTATAACGAACAATTTATTCAACCCTTCAGCAATGGGTTACACTATAACGAACAATGTATTCACCCCTTCAGCAATGGGTTACACTATAACGAACAATATATTCACTATCACATATCTGGATTTCCCGATAAGGAATATTTTGTTCACAACTACAGCTAGGGATTTCACCATAACGAACAATTTATTCACCAATGCAGCTCTGGACTTCACGACAACGAACAAATTATTCGTCAATGCAAATCTCGATTGTACGATAATTAACAATTTATTCGTAACTACAGCTGTGGACTGCAGATAATTGACAATTTATTCGCAACTACAGCTGTGGACTGCAGATAATTGACAATTTATTCGCAACTACAGCTGTGGACTGCAGATAATTGACAATCTATTTACCACAACAGCTCTGGATTGCAGATAATTAACCATTTATTTACCACAACCGCTGCGCATTTGAGATAATAAACAACTCATTCACCACTACATTTCTGGATTTCAGATAATTAACAACTTTTTTTCGCAACTACAAATCTCGAGTTCATGAAAATGAATAATTTATTCCCCACTAAAGCTCTGGATTTCACGATAATGAGCAAATTAATAAAGGCTTTAGCTCCGGGTTTCACGATAATGAACAAATTAATCACCGCTTTAGCTCCGGGTTTCACGATAATAAACAAGTTATTGACCACTACCGCTCTTGATTTAACGATGTGAACAATTTATTCGCAAATAGAGCTCTAGATTTCACGATTATGAACAATTTATTCGCGAATAGAGTTCTAGATTTCACGATTATGAACAATTTATTCGCAAATAGAGTTCTAGATTTCACGATTGTGAACAATTTAATCACCGCTTTAACTCTGGATTTCACTATACCAAACAGTTTGTCAGAACTCTTTAGGAATTACTGGAACAAAATGCATTGAGGGAGGACACTGGATAACCATTCTATTTTACATTAGAATATTTGAAAACCTAACACTCCACACTCCAACAGCCCTGTCTGAACATCACAACTGGGAAAGCCTCCATGGCTGTAAGGAAACTTTTATCCGTAAAATGGGGCTGCTGCAGATGCTGGGTTCCGTTTTTTTTTTTTTTTTTTTCGATGCACTAGGCAGTCGAGTAGCCGTTCGTCAGAGAGCTACATCAACGAATGCAAACATAATAGAAAAACAACTCCAAACAAAAGGAGAGAGCTCTCTCAAAACTAGAATATAAAACCAGCATTAATAAATTAGGGAACGGGTGAGGGGGTGGGGGCACCAGCAGATTCACAGACACAATTAAAATATGACTCCAATTGCAAGAAACAAAAAGCCAAAAGAGATCAGAAGAGATCATTTGCCATCTCGACATTAACGTTCGGATGCAAAAGATTTGCTGCGTTCCGTCATTTGATACATTGATACAGTTTGACAGGGCCTCTCTCTTGTTATCTCTTGATGTTGTGTTCCCAATTGCGTCGTTTGGTTTATAAAACTAGGTTTGATTTGCATGTCCCCTTCCATTGTGATTTAGCAGTGTGTGAGTGTGCTTTTGTATTTCTTTATGTGCTCAAAACAATGTATGCGGTCTGCCATCTCGACATTAACGTTCGGATGCAATAGATTTGCTGCGTTCCGTCATTTGATACATTGATACAGTTTGACAGGGCCTCTCTCTTGTTATCTCTTGATGTTGTGTTCCCAATTGCGTCGTTTGGTTTATAAAACTAAGGTTTGATTTGCATGTCCCCTTCCATTGTGATTTAGCAGTGTGTGAGTGTGCTTTTGTATTTCTTTATGTGCTCAAAACAATGTATGCGGTCTGGGTCCAGTTCTGTGGACCTATGTCGCCCCCATCCTCTGCTATGCTTTTTCTTTCTTCTTAAATTTTTAAGTTTGAGTTGTTTATAAGTTCTTATGTGGCGTATGATCTATTAAACCTGATGTTGTATTGTGTTTTAAGCCAGACTCAGTATCTACCCTAGTCTGCCCAACAGATCCAATTTCGGCCAACCATTACCAGGCTGCCTTTTACGACATGCTTTTCAAAAGGCGGGATATCTATCCTCCCCACCCAAAAAAAATATTTCCCAGAGCCAATACTGAAGGACTTGTATTACTCATAAGTTTTGTAAGCTTTACACCTATCTGAGGTGTATTTTTTCAGTAGGTTGAGCTAGTTAAATATTTTATTGACCAACCGGCACCTATATGTGAGACTGTTACTCAACAAAGCAATCAGCGTTTCCATCACAGAACGTCGCTCTTTTCCCGACACACCTGAAAGTCGCTCTTTCTCTGGCCATTTCTTAAGCACTGTTTGCTTTCATAACCAATGCATCTTGAATGTCCTGTATCCACATTTGAGGAGGCCGGCCTCTGCTTTGCTTTCCGAAAACTTCAGCCTCCATCACCGTTTTCTCCAGACCACCATAGCACTTGAAAAGTCATAATATCTTATCTTACAGGAAAGGATGCTGTTTTCGGGTCATTTCTCCTTGATGTTCAGCTCATACAGGATATGGACGGTTGCTTCTTCGTAGTCCACCGTTTTCTAAGTTTTTTTTTTTTTTTTTTGTTCTGTAGCATGCCAGTTTACTGTTACTAGCCACCTTTATTTCCCAGCAAATTTCCCAATACTCGTTATTACTTGGTCAAACGATAGCTCTGGCCAATTTTAAAAAAAAAAAGAATTTTTTAAAAAGAATATGCTGTTTGTGAATAGGTCATCATTCATCAAGTATTTCTGCCACTTTGCTTTCTATAAACTTCCCTATCATTCCATTCTATGTGGTTATCTATCTTGTGCTGCTCCTTTGAATTCCCATGCATATCACCCTTGATAGATCTGTATTTATCTGTTTTAAAAGGCTGCCCTTGATCTGTTTATGTTTCGTATTGCAAAACTTATTCAAGGAGACATTTGGATTTTTAAAAGGGAAAGGTTTCGTGTCATATTCAGGCAAAGAAGCTTCTTCTTCTTCATCTTCTTTTTCTTCTTCTTCTTCGTCTTCTTCTTCTTCTTCTTCTTCTTCTTCTTCTTCTTCTTCTTCTTCTTCTTCTTCTTCTTCTTCTTCTTCTTCTTCTTCTTCTTCTTCTTCTTCTTCTTGTGATCGTTTTCTCAGTGACACCGACAGACAAGTTATTGTGATATATCTGACTATTTTTAGGAGGTCCCTTTTAGTTCCATACAGCTTTGAGTATAGCGTTAAATCAGTAGGCCAGTATTCCCTTTTTTAATTGACTGTACAAGTGACATTATCTGTAGTTTGTACACACAGCCCACACGGGCACAGTGGTGAACTACTTAGACGAAACCTGGTCAAACACCAGGTTTTACTCGTTAATTGTGTTTTGAAGTAATGCTAGGCAGAGGAGAAAGAGGGGTTGGATAGTGAGGAATGTAAATAGTTGCATGTATCTAAGCAACTGAGCACTGTCCGGCAAGATAATTATATTTCAAAAACTTTGAAACATTAATAATTTTTTTGGTAACAAAACTCCACCTTAAAATTTCAAAACTATGTCAGTCATAAAAGTCCGTCTGAAGTTGAATATATCAAGCCATTTTGTTACAATAGGTTTTCCTTTGCTGGCGACAGCAACAAACAGGAGGGTCCCTAAAATAACATTTAGCCTTTAATGAGACTATGTGGCTGAACATGGACCAAACAATTTCTTGAGGCCTCAGAGATGTGGTTTTACAGAAGAATGCTTAGAATACCTTGGCCAAAAAGAGCAACCCAGAGGTTTTGAAAGAGGCGGGAGACCGAAGCCAACTAATCACAGACATTTGAAGTCATCATTTTTTGGCCATGTTATGAGAAGAGGGGAAATAGAACATGTTGTGACCACTGGAAAGATCTCTGGAAGGAGGGATAGAGGAAGACAACGAGAGAAGATTCTTGACAGTCTTGTTGCATGGCATAGAGGTGTGTCTGCACACGAACTGATACATGCTGCAGGAGATCATTGATTATAGAGAGGCATGATCACCTATGCCAGTCGGCAAGGCACCTGATGATGATGATGATGATGATGATGATGATGATGATGATGATGATGATGATGATGATGATGATGATGATGATGATGATGATGATGATGTGTCTGAATATTTGTGTAACTTTTTTTTTTTTTTTTAGGTACAAATGATGATGATTTCCGGTGAGTGTTGGGTTCTGAATATACGCTCCTTCTGTTTTTTGTTTTGGTCGTTGTATAAGCAGAGAATTCTCCGTCATGGAGAAATGTAGCTCAGAACGGCAGCAATATTAATTCTCTTCTCAAACATTTGGTTTAAATTCATCTCGTAAATGCAGACAAAATTCAGGTAGTCTTTAGATTCGAGATGCGTAATTTACTTGGCTGTGATTTGCCAAATGTAAAGGGAATTCATTATGGGACTTTGCAGGTCGACCCTGCCTCAAATGGGTACCAGGATGGGCTGTCCTGGGAAAGTAGATGGCCGGCGTAATGCTGACCACATTACCCACCGAGTGCCGATTGGTCTGTAAAAATATAGGTGCTCTTCCCATATGCCCGATGCGCCTAAGGGAGTGTAAAGGGATCTTTACTTATTTTTTTTTAGTAGGGAAATAATATTTCGCTGAGTTTTAGCAAGGTGGGTTTATATATATACAGCCTGTGCACAAATATATATATATATAGCCTGGCTCTCTAGCGTAGTTGGTTAAACCTGACATCGCGGTGACCGGGTGACGAACTCCTTGTGGTGCGGGTTCACTCCAGGGGGTAGGCAGAAAAACCACATTTCTCCCAGATTTACGGTACCTATCATGGAATCAAGGCCGAAGGGTTGCGATATCTATAGTACATGCCAAAAGGTTAAGAACCCATGGTTTCTGGATATTAAATTAATATATATATATATATATATATATATATATATATATATATATATATATATATATATATATATATATATATATATATATATATATTCACGCGGAGCACATTAGGTATCCATTTATGTTTGTTGCGCATTTCTCTTGAGCTGTTGAAAACTAAAAGGCTGGTGATCGCTCTCTCACACTGTCAATCTATTAGGTGCTAGATCCCTTTGGTGCTAGTGTCAACAGAATGCCAATGTAAAGCAAAGCCGAAGTTAATACTTTCTAATTCCCGTTCAGAAGCTATAGAGCCTCTTGGAAGTACACGCGGAGAACAATATTTTCTTAGTACTACCACTACCAACACCAACACCATTATTCCTACTACTACTACTATTACCACCATCACTACTACTATTACCACCATCACTACTACTATTACCACTATCACTACTACTATTACCACCATCACTACTACTATTACCACCATCACTACTACTATTACCACCATCACTACTGTTACCACCATCACTACTACTATTACCACCATCACTACTACTATTACCACCATCACTACTACTATTACCACCATCACTACTACTATTACCACCATCACTACTACTATTACCACCATCACTACTACTATTACCACCATCACTACTACTATTACCACCATCACTACTACTATTACCACCATCACTACTACTATTACCACCATCACTACTACTATTACCACCATCACTACTACTATTACCACCATCACTACTACTATTACCACCATCACTACTACTATTACCACCATCACTACTACTATTACCACCATCACTACTACTATTACCACCATCACTACTACTATTACCACCATCACTACTACTATTACCACCATCACTACTACTATTACCACCATCGCTACTACTATTACCACCATCACTACTACTATTACCACCATCACTACTACTATTGCCACCATCACTACTACTATTACCACCATCACTACTACTATTACCACCATCACTACTACTATTACCACCATCACTACTACTATTACCACCATCACTACTACTATTACCACCATCACTACTACTATTACCACCATCACTACTACTATTACCACCATCACTACTACTATTACCACCATCACTACTACTATTACCACCATCACTACTACTATTACCACCATCACTACTACTATTACCACCATCACTACTACTATTACCACCATCGCTACTACTATTACCACCATCGCTACTACTATTACCACCATCACTACTACTATTACCACCATCACTACTACTATTACCACCATCACTACTACTATTACCACTATCACTACTACTGTTACCACCATCGCTACTACTATTACCACCATCACTACTACTATTACCACAATCACTACTACTATTACCACCATCACTACTACTATTACCACCATCACTACTACTATTACCACCATCACTACTACTATTACCACCATCACTACTACTATTACCACCATCACTACTACTATTACCACCATCACTACTACTATTGCCACCATCACTACTACTATTACCACCATCACTACTACTATTACCACCATCACTACTACTATTACCACCATCACTACTACTATTACCACCATCACTACTACTATTACCACCATCGCTACTACTATTACCACCATCGCTACTACTATTACCACCATCACTACTACTATTACCACCATCACTACTACTATTACCACCATCACTACTACTATTACCACCATCACTACTACTATTACCACCATCACTACTACTATTACCACCATCGCTACTACTATTACCACCATCACTACTACTATTACCACAATCACTACTACTATTACCACCATCACTACTACTATTACCACCATCACCATATTACCACTAATACTACTGTTGTAGTTGCTGCTGCTGCTGCTGGTGCTACAACTTCCGCTACTACTACTGCTTATACTTCAATGCCACTATTGCTGCTGTTGCTTTTACATCAATAACAGAAGCAGATAAAACAACAGCTACTATTACCACCACAATCATCACTACTACTGCTACTACAACAACTACTAATAGTACTACTACACTCCATCCTATCGTCCACCTTTTGCTTACTGCTTATATAGCAATATTTAAAATAATATGAATAGTAAACTGGGTCTAATATTGAAAACAGCCTCACTCTCTTCCTCTCTCTATCTCTCTCTCTCTCTCTCTCTCTCTCTCTCTCTCTCTCTCTCTCTCTCTCTCTCTCTCTCTCTTCCTCTCTGTGTCTCTCTGTGTCTCTCTCTATTTCCCTCCCCCTTTACCCCACGAAAAAAAAAACCCATTAAACCATCACAAACCGTTTCCCCCCAAAAAACAATATCGCCAGAGAAAGTCCACTCAATCACAAAGACACCAACACTAGGCCACCCGTAAATGAGCTAGCTCCCAGACTGTGACCACACTGGCAACTTCCAGAGAAGCATACATCAGCTGATCGAGACACCAGCTGGCCGGCATCCACTGAGTCAATACATCACCGGGAGTAGTCTGTCAGTATGCCCGTATATTATTTGGCAATCTCTGAAGGATGCGTGACTAAAAGTCTTCTAGCGACTACCATAATATGATCCGGGTGTTACAACTTCAGCCAGCTTATGCGCCGTGTTCTGTGTATTTTGCAGACTCGTCAGCGGTTACATAAGCCACTTTAAGTTAGTTGAGTATCCTTTACAGAATGTTGCTGAACTAACACTAGCATTTTTTTGTTGTGGTGGTTTTTCTAGGAAAATTTACGTCCAGTAGTTTGCCACTGCTCTGGACGGTCCGCTTCTCAATACCACTGTCGAAACCAACGCAAGGCCCGCAGCTGGGATCGAACCCAGCACCCTGGCATTAGAAAGCGCATTCGCAACGCCTAAGCCACAGACGTCGACCAAAAAGCCACTTGGGCAACTGAAAGTGTATGCGAAGTATTGGTTGGCACTTATGAACAAAATCTTTGAAAATTTACAATGGAAAGGGGCGACTAACAGTGAACATTACAGTAAACGGAGAGGTTTTACAACAAGTAAAAAGTCTCTCCTAACTTGGACACGGAGTAACCAAAGATGGCAGAAGTGACACAGATATCGCAGAGAGAATAAGACAGGCTAAAACTATCATGAAACAGATGCGAAATCTATTGACAGCTAAAGAGATAAACAACACATTAAAAAATGATAATCGGCAAATGTTATCTTTACTAACACTTCTGTACGGTGCAGAAACTTGGACAATGAACAGGTAGCTGGAAAATTCAATTCATTCACTAGAAACATGAATATGCAGAAAAAAAGGTTGTAATTTCACGGAAACAAAAACAATAAAACACTGATTTTCTGGAGAGACTGCGAAATGGAAAAGAGTTTCTAAAAGAAGTGAAAAGAAACCATCGACTATATTTTCATGAGAGATGACAAAAAGAGGTTTTTATCACTTGCAATGGCTTAAGGTTAGTTACGTATCCTTTACAGGACGTTGCAGAACCAACCCCAGCCAGGGGCTGCTGTGTGGTTTTTCAAGGCAAATTTACGTCCAGTAGTTTGCCATTGCTTTCTTGATACCACTGTCGAAACCAACGCAAGGCGCATGGCCCGCAGCTGGGATCGAACCCGGCATTCCGGCATTACGAAGCGTTCACATCGACTTAGCCACAGAGCCGACACTTGCAATGGACGAGCAACAATATCTAGTACTGGGTATCTAAAGGTAAAAGACGCTTTCTAGGTCACTGCCGCATAGGGAATAAGATCCTAGAGCCTTAATTTTATAGACCAATCGGCACTCGATGTATGATGTGGGGAAACTTACTGGAAATCCGAATCAGTGTAGGGAACAAACTGATATAAAAAAAATTAAAAAGTCTATACATACGCACAACAAATAATTTCCATTAGGATATTCCGATGTCACAAAAATATTGCTCTAACTAGTTGTTCTGGTCTATGCACATAACAAGTTATACAAACCGCATAACAGAGAGTATGTTTTTCTTTTGCCATCTGGCTGTCGATAGAAAAGAGCAGCTCATGAAATGTCCCATTTTTCTTTACCATATGCTACTCACCCTTTTAATGTTTTCTATGTGTTTTCAAGTTGTTTTTTTTTTTTTTAACTCATTCAGTCTGTGGATTCCAAGTGAGTTTGATGACTTAACAACCGACATGCCCGGCTCTCTAGCGTAGTTGGCTAAACCTAAATGCGCGGAGACCGGGTGACGAACTCCTTGTGGTCCGGGTTCACTCCCGGGGGTAGGCAGAAAAGCCACATTTCTCCCAGATTTACGGTATTTGCAATGGAATCAAGGCCGAAAGGTTGCGATATCCATAATACCGAGCCTAAGGGTTAACAACTCATGGCTTCTGGATACTAAAACAAACAACAACCGACATCATAGCACTCGGCACATTTCCATAGTTTTTCTGTACCCATCTTCAGCAGCAGGCACAGTTCCAGTCCCCGTGGTACCACTCACAGTATGTCCTTTCGCCTTTCCCTGAAAGTTGGTTACTCCTCGCTGCATCTTTCTCTTCAGACCATGATGACCTACCTACTTGTGCACTGTTTACTCGCTCCCAGAGGTCCCTTTAAACATCTCGCTTGTCAAGCAACAGTTCACTATCAAGTAGCATTGAACCAGCCAGTTTATCTGCCTGCTCGTTTTCTATAACACAACTGAGTTACGGGTGTCCCGTTGTTGTGTCAGGTAGTGTTGTCTTACCGAAGATTTCTTCGTTGTGTTTTACTCGTTGGCGTGAGCGGCCGGCGACACCGCATATAATATAGCTTTATCTGACTTCAGGTACGACATGAATTTACTGCAGCTGTCAGCGTTGACTGGCGACAAGAACAACGCCGTTGCTTTTATGCAGCAACATGGAAGCCATGGGTAGTAGGCTGTACTGTATCGTGGGATGAAGGCTTAGACTGATGTGTTGGGGGTTGGGGTTAAGGCCAGTTCTAGATGTGGGTTTGTTAAAAGTGGGGACGTTGTGTATTACAGAACATGCGACATTGACGGTAATAGCATCGGAGACAAGACAACATGTCCCCTCATCCCCCCTTCCCCCCCCCCCCTTTCATAACATAGACTAGCCCGTGTGACATGTTTTCAAGCAATACTGAAAGGTCAACCACGATCTGTCTAGAACGGAAACAGTACAAATAACCGCGCTTGGTTGGTTTGACGTTAGTCTCCCCCAAAAAAAGTACGCCACTTTTCATTTACAAGTTTGTTAGGCTGGTCGACTTTCCTGAAGATTACGGGGTGTTTGCCGCTCTTTTGATTGGTTTCTGCGATGTCTTGCATTTACGTTTTCATTCTGGTGAACGTGAAGAAGAAGAGGATTCCGAAAAAGAGAATACCTTTGACATAGGTTACATTACTCTCAAGGTAGGGGGAAGAGGGGGGGGGGGGGGGTTGGGTTAGACCTATGTTTTTGAAGTGTTAAAAGCGCTGGCATGCTGAAATATACAACACGCGATATCAACGGCAAATGCGGAAAACCCCTGTAACATTGAGCAAAGGACACAGGACTCAGAAATTACCAGAAGTGAGCTAGAGTGTATATGGGCGGAGTCTGGGGAGGCTAACATCAGTTTTACCCCTTGTTATGTGTAACCAAACTAGCTAATTATCTCTGTACTTAAATGGCTGGGCCTATTTCAACAATTTTTCTGGAGACCAAATCTCAACAGTCATGTGTTTCTAGTGTCACTGACCGATCCTGGGGGTCAAGAATCGGTCAGCATCTGACCTTTATCGATCAGCACAAGTGTGATGGATGTCAGCCCGCTGGTTACCGTGTAGTTTTTTTTACTACATAACGATTACAATGAATCTTTCAGCGCACGAAATAAGTGTACAAATCAAAGTTCATGTCAACTTTGTGTGGGATTCCTGCCAGAGATGCATTTTGTTGCTGTTTTTGTTATTTTTTTTTTATTTTTTTTCCTCCTCCTCCTTCTTCTTTTACTTCTTCTTCTTCTTCTTCTTCTTCTTCTTCTTCTTCTTCTTCTTCTTCTTCTTCTTCTTCTTCTTCTTCTTCTTCTGCTTCTTCTGCTTCTTCTTCTTCTTCTTCTTCTTCTTCTTCTTCTTCTTCTTCTTCTTCTTCTTTTTCTTCTTCTTCTTCTTCTTCTTCTTCTTCTTCTTTTTCTTCTGGCAATGCCTATATTTAAATATACAACCGCCCTGCACTCTAGCGTAGTTGGCTAAACCAGACTGCGCGGTGACCGGGTGACGAACTCCTTGTGGCCCGGGTTCACGCCCGGGGGGTAGGCAGAAAAGCCAAATTTCTCCCATATTTACGGTATTTATCATGGAATCAATGCCGAAGGGTTGCGATATACATAATTCCGACCTAAGGGTTAACAACGCATAGCTTCTGAATTCTAAATATATATATATATATATATATATATATATATATATATATATATATATATATATATATATATATATTATATATATATATATATATAGAACCACACCAAACACGCACACACATACACACATAATGCTACTTAACTTAGGTGGCGCCCCCTGGCCCCTGCAGTTTTGGGTAGGTCGGGTTTGTTAGGTTGTGGTTTTTTTTTTTTTTTTGCAGTACACGCAAACGGTGCACACTAGTGGAATATGTTAAGCATCAGTTGTTGTTTTTTCTTCATCTCTGCCATATCAGACATTTTATACAAGTACCAGCACCGTTTGGAACACTGTTGTTAGGACCGGCACTTTTTTTTCTTGATAAGAGGGAGCCTTGGTGACATGGCTTCGCAATCCAATCCAATCATAGACGCAACAGGGTTCATCGCCGCGGTGGGTAGTTGCAAAATATTGTTATGGTGGCTTTTAAAATGTGCTGCGATGGTCGCACTGTGGAAGGGACTGGTGCCTCACAACGTAATATACCCTATAAAATCATCAGAGGCACTGTAGCCAACTTCTAATGTGGTTAGGTAGTTGCGTATCCTTTACAGGACGTTGCAAAACCAACCCTAGCAGTTTTTTGTTGTTGTTTTTGTTGTTGTTGGGAGGGTGGGGGAGGGGGGACCTGTTATGGTTTTTCAAGGCAAATTTTACGTTCTGTAGTTTATCATTGCTTTTTAAACTGTCAGTTCTCGGTACCACAGTCGAAATCAATGCAAGACAAACCGTCCGCAGTTGGGATCGAGCCAGGCACCCCGGCATTACAAAGTCTAATGGGGTTACGGCACACAATTTTTATTTTTATCAAATAGGTGTATATATAAATAATTTCAATAACACATGGTGTGATGTTTGGGACAAATATAGTTATAAGACAATTGATATACTCACAAGGTCCAAAAAAGTCCTGTGTCGTTTCATTTAAAAAACAACAGCAATAGACACACCGTTCCTGGAATTCTCTAGTTTCTATAAGTTACACACACACACAAAACTAGCAACAAGCAAATGCTTGTTTTGAATGTCATGACTTCTCTGCTGCAAACAGTGATCGAACGCGTTCATCAGCCGATCTAGAATATGTTTGGAATCTCCGCAAAATCCACCCAAATAAACTGGACCCCGCTGTTTCTGGGACCGTCGGTGCGTTCCCGCCACATGCGGACATCCAGTTTTCCTGGGATCGTCACGATCGCTCACGCGCCGCTAATCACTCGCTCTTTGTAGCTCAACTATCAGGGGACGCAGTCGGGAGTGGGGAAAAGGATGCACAATTTGAATTCAACCTAATGAGTTGGTATCAAGGAAAACAATGGGGCGTGCTTTTTGCGGCAATTCAAAGTAATCAAAGCATGTAGTTTTGGCAGCGCAATTTCTTTGCTGTGAAATAAATGAGGCTGTTGGTAATTGAACCTGGCCACGCCTCATTTGTCTAACATAAATATCGCGCAATTATCGCACGCAGGGAAAATAGACTGGATAAACATACGTGCATGTGTGTGTGTGTGTGTGTGTGTGTGTGTTTGTATTTTTCCGCGTGTCCTTTTTTTCTGCAATGGAGTCAGTAATAGGTTTATATATATTTTTTTTTTGTGGAGACCCTATATGTACAAAGTTCTGAGTCCTTGTCGTTTTAAATTACACCGTCTATCTCATAAAGCCAGGATAAATAAAAGTCTAAGATAATACACCCAAAATGATATTTAAAAAATTAAAAAGATTTCGGGGGAGGGGGGTTTGTTATATATTTTAACACAATAGCATATAAAGTATAACTATGTAGCAGGTCCTTTTGCAGAACGTCGCTCTCATCACGGTCTGTCTGAAAGAAACTGTCTCTCGCCAGCTATCCCGTCTCATGGACTTTCATACTCAAGGAGTCACTCACATCCTGTGCCCATCTTCGTGTTGGTCTGCCCCTGCCCCTCCTTCCTGGTACCATGCCTTCTGCTATTATTTTTTTTTTCCTATCCGTCATGTCGCTTGATATGACAAAACTATTTCAGCTTCCGAGACAAGATGCTTTTATTAGCTAATCTTCATTGATGTTCATATCTTGTAATATGTCAGTATTTCTCCTCGTCTTTGTCCATGATATTCTGATAATCTTTCTACAGCTTTTCAGCTCAAAAGCGCCTATCTTTTCTCTTGTCTACTAGGCAGATGCATTCCGATTTCGAAGGAAGCTCACAGCTAGTCGACTCTTACGACATGCTTGTTTGGGAGTCAGTGGGACTATTCATGTTTTGCCCACATTGGGACCAGGGAACCCACGCACTAACCGCATTATGAAAGACATACCAAGAAAGCAGACAGACAATACATTTAAAGTGTATCATTAGAAATATCACTTAATATACGACAGAACTGCTAAAATATTGACTTTCACACGCTCAACATAAAACGGTTAAGTTCTCTTCAAACAAGAAACCTCTGCACAGAAAAACTACAATTTTCACTAAATCACCCTAGCAACTTGTTTGAAAAACAACAACATATACACCATTATTGTGCCCAAGAAAAAATGTAGGTAAATATTTGAGAAACAAACACGCATGTTCAATTAACTCACATCTTTACTCACTTGCTCGTGAGGAGAGACGAGCAAAAAGTCTGCATGAGCAGTAGATGCGGGAGGCTGGGGGCGACGGCCTGCCATGTGTAAACAGATTCTTGATATCCCTGGCGTGGTTTTCCTGTTTGTATCTGGCAAGATTGTGAGAATTTATTTTCAGCGTAGGATGTTTATCAAAACATATTTTAGGTTGTCACGTCTTTGGCAAGTATTTCCGACCTTCATCTTGTGAGAAGTTGACGTCATTCCTTGGGATAGTGGCAAGGGCGCCGGAACCAGAAAGAGCTTCATGAATCTTGCGGTTCTTTTTTCTTTGCGGGAGGGGGGGGGGGGGTTGAACCCCAACTTCCTAATCTATATGTAGATGTTCTCTTTTTATCTGTTTATACACTTCCAAACATAGTTTAGAATTTTCTTTGTTGCTTAGTACACAATCTTCTTGTTCTTGTCTTTCTCCAGTTACCTTTTTGAAGTGTTAGGGAGAGGGGGAGGGGACATGTGATAAACTTCCGTTCTTTTCTTTTATTTCACCCTATCTCAATGACTCAGAGATTTTGTAGGGAATTACACGGCAAGTCCAATAGCATAGGGATGTTTAGGTGTGAAATAAAAACCAATTAACACTAACCCCTGCCCTTTTCCATAATATTCGACTTCCGTGTGAATTCCCTGCGAAGTCTCGGAGCCGCCGAGATGGGAGGTGGGGGGTGGGGGGGGGGGAATAAAAGAGAAGAACCTAAGCTTCTATGTACTCTTTAATGCGTTGCATAGGTGTATCTTTGTTTCCTTAAGGTTGTTCTTGATGGGGGTATCTGAGCATTGCTACATTGGCTTGCCATCAAGATTTTTGTTTTTAATAATCTTTCGATGGCCAAGACTTCTGCTTAGAGAGGGAACAAATGGCACGACAGAACGATAGGACCTAAATGAGTTAGTAAAATCTGCATGGAACTCAAGAACACAGTGCCGACATGAAAGCGCTAGCCATTGTGACACCGTGCCTACCAGAGGCTAGAAAACTGGAGTACAATAATAGACTGGATTCCGAAAATTATTACAGATAAACGCACTCAGCAAGTTATGAAATTACTAAGAAAGCAAAAAAGACAAGACAGTTTAAGACCTATCCACACAAAAAAAAAAACGTAAACATCGCTTACCGCGGCAGTGTTGCTAAAAAATCATGACATTCACACGTTTAACACTCAAAAAACGACAAGAAGTTTTTCCCATTATGGTTAGGTTCTCTTGTATCCCAAAATAAAATCTCTCTACAGAAAACAACAACTGTCAGTAAATAAGCCTGGCAACTTGTTTAGAAAACAACAACAAATAAGTTGTTATTGTGTCCAAGCAAAATGGACGTAAATATTTGAGAAACAAACACGCATGTTCAGTTAACTCACATCTTTACTCACTTGCTCGTGAGACAAGCCGAGCAAAATGTCTGCATGAGCAGTAGTTGAGCACAGTCCGTGGTGACAGCACTAGCCATGCGGCCCTAAATTTTTAGGCTCACATAGTTCCGACCTAAAACCTCAGGCTCACACCCTTTTGTATACGCCGGCCTGAAACCTTAGGCTCACAACCCTCCTGTCTACGCCGACCTAAAACCTCAGGCTCACAACCCTCCTGTCTACGCCGACCTAAAACCTCAGGCTCACAGCCCTCCTGTCTACGCCGACCTAAAACCTCAGGCTCACAGCCCTCCTGTCTACGCCGACCTAAAACCTCAGGCTCACAACCCTCCTGTCTACGCCGACCTAAAACCTCTGGCTCACAACCCTCCTGTCTACGCCGACCTAAAACCTCAGGCTCACAACCCTCCTGTCTACGCCGACCTAAAACCTCAGGCTCACAACCCTCCTGTCTACGCCGACCTAAAACCTCAGGCTCACAACCCTCCTGTCTACGCCGACCTAAAACCTCTGGCTCACAACCCTCCTGTCTACGCCGACCTAAAACCTCTGGCTCACAACCCCTTTTCAACGCCGACATAAAACCTCAGGCTCATGACCCCTTTTATACGCCGATCTAAACCCTCAGACTCACGACCCCTTTTCTACGCCGATCTAAACCCTTAGGCTCACGACCCCTTTTCTACGCCGATCTAAACCCTCAGACTCACGACCCCTTTTCTACGCCGATCTAGCCGATCTAAACCCTTAGGCTCACAACCCCTTTTCTACGCCGACCTAAAACCCCAGGCTCACAATCCCTAGTCTACACCGACCTAAATAAGAGGTGGTAAATACAAAAGACAGTATTACAATGGCAGTTGTTATAAAAGAGTGTAATGAAAATATAACTGTCTCTCGCACATCTTTAGAGCCTTCACCGGGGTAGTACTCGGTGTAGTCCTTAGTGAGGCGCCATTTAACAGAAAATCGTACTGGAGGGAAAGTTCAAGTGCAAGACAGTGAGAGGTAGCCAAAGATACAAGTGGGAAGATAACATTAGGAGATGGACAAACAGCAGCCTACGACTGTGTACAACCAGGACAAGTGACAATAGCGTTTTGGAGATTCATTGCATCCAATCTTCACCGCGGAGACGGCAACTGGTTGATTAAATGGATCGATACAGAGAAAACGTTGGCGGGGGAAAACGCTCACCTCAACTCCAGTTTACAAATTGTCTCAGAGGTAGAGTACCTTATTATATACACAAGGAAATAAACAAGAAGCATGGAAAGTAACACAGGCAGTACCCAAAAAAAAGGGGGGGGGGGGAATTTTGTCGAGAAAAGACAAAACAGACACAAGAAGCAGACAATGTTATTTTAAGCATATATAACAGACATAGGGCAACAAGAAACAAAGTGAGTCGGTATGAACGAAACCAAGACAATTTAAATAAATTAACAACACGTAATAATTTAAGAAGAAAGAAATGTAAAGACAAACAACGGAAAGAGTGGTCGGAAAGAAATAAAAAGAAACTTTTTTTTTTTCATCCATACAAATACTGAGTCGGTTTAAAAAAAAATACAAATAAAGTAAAGAGGGCTGGAAAAAAAACACACACAAACGTAGAATACCTTATTCAGGTCAATCGAACCACAAGTCAGAAGAAAACATCAAATCAAGCTATTCGCAAATTGTCATTACCTTGCCACCAACAACAGACCCAAGATCCATATGACCACTTATTACTGTCATGAGTTGGCCCCGGCCACCAATCTAAAAAGCCCTAGAACCATTGACTTGGTCTTAGAAACGAACAACAAGGCCACAGAGTACAGTTTGGGGCAATTAACTGACGTAAGGGGACGTTTGTAGAGATTGTACTGGTAAAACATATCACTTTCAAGGGCGTCGATTTTGTTCGTTTCTGATTAAATAGACTTCTTCTTTTTCTTTTTCGGCATTCCATCTCCCTTCGAAAAAGACTTCGAAGTATAAAATATGTATGGTCTAATCAATAAATCAAGTGATGTTTTCACACTGAAAGTTGGCTATAATACATCTCCAAAGTTTTCCGTTTCTTGTTTTGGTAGTGCACACCTTCAGACTGCTGTACACTTCTTGACGTTGTCCTTGCACTTGCATCGTTGTCCGCATCTTTATCTTTTACCTTCGACGCTTCAATACAATATGGTTTATACAGGTGCGTTATGTCCTATTAATGTGGCCCGAATATCTCCTTTGTCTCTTCTTATTACTTTCAGCAACACTATTTTCATTCACTGTCTTTCCAGTCCTTACGATAGAGAATAGGGGCTTTTGAGCTGAAATGCTATAAAAAGATTCTCAGAATATCTTGGACAAAGAAGAGGAGAAATACTGACATCTTAAATGATCTGAATATCAAGGAAGATTGGTTAATAAACAGCATCCTGTGTCGGAAGCTGAAATATTTTGGTCATATCAAGCGCCACAACGGATTGGAAAGAATTATAGCAGAAGACATGGTACCAGGAAGGAGAGACAGGGGCCGACCGACACAAAGATGGGCACAGGAATAAAGTGAGTCCTTGAGTATGAAAGTACACGAGACGTTGCAGCTATTTGTGTTTTGCCAGGCAATTAGAAGTTCAGTAGTTTGTCATTGTTCTTTGTACGATCAGCGTTCGATGCCATTGTCAAAATCAGCTCCGAGCGTTCTGTTGCCAAATCGCCTTCAGCTGGAATCGAGCCGAATACCTCGGAATCACGAGGCAGCTTAGCAACGCCCAAGACTCAGATGCCACACAGTGTGTGGTTATAGAATATTAAATAGGAACACTGGGCTATAAAAAGAAAGTTTATCAAACAAAATTTTATCAACACACAAACTCAAAGACAGCTGTAGATAATGAAAGTAAAATACATGCCCGTACTAAACTAACAATTACAAATAAGACAAATTCAGTTAAAGATAAGTAAACGGCTACGATTTGAAGGAGCCACTAGAAGTTCGTTCCCGCCTGTAACAAACTTCCAGGATTATTTTCGCCCATTCAACCCATCTAATCCACTTCTGGACCCTAAATTGGTGCTATAGTCTTCATCCCACGTTCCGGCAATCTTCGGCTTTCCTACCAGATTTATGGTGTGTTTACTTGTCTCTGCCCCCTTCCATCACTTCTTTATCAATTTCCTCTCTCCCAGTCTCCTGTCCAGATACCATATTTGCCAAACTTAGAAAATTCCATTATAAAGAAAGGAGCTCCTTTTGACCAACAGAAGCGGTCAGTAGAATATCTAGAGGACCGTACTTTGTATCTGGTTCAGAGTTGTGGATATGTTGTCTGATTGTCTGCGATTATTTCACAATCAGGCTTTTAGTAGTGTCTGTTTCCCCAGTATGTAAATACGTTTTGTACACAGTGGTATTTCGGTTTACGTACTTATCCGCTCCCAATTTGTGGACGTGTGCCAAACAGTACGTACACTAAATGAATTTTCACATGAGAAATATAGGGAAAATAATTAATCCGTTCCCATAAAGAAAAGAAAAAAAAAAATATATATATATATATATATATATATATATATATTTATATATATATATATATATATTGTCATTGGTGGCGACTAAGGGTAGGGCTGGGCTTCAGGTTGGCTACCTCATCCTATAAAAACAATAGCCCCAAAAACCAACCAACCATGGATAATTCAAAAAGAGAAGCAAGTAAAACCCAGCCAACCAAGATGAGGGGAGGCTCTTCAAGAAAAAGAAGTATCACACGGTGTGGAGAAAGCCGCAAGGAGTCCGGATCGTTGAGGTACCTCCTCTCAGCTGGGAAAACCTCCAGAATTGGCACCTGGAATGTTAGAACTCTCTATGATATAGGGAGAACAATGAAAGTAGCAAGGGAAAAAAAAAACATTATAGAATTAGTTTTTCTTCTTCGACAGAAGAAGAAGAAGAATTAGTATTTCAGGGTTATGTGAAACTAGATGGACTGGGGCGGGGAAAAGTATTTTAAATTCAGGGGAAACTATTTTGTTCTCAGGACACACAGAGGAAAATTCACCTCACAGTGAAGGAGTGTCCCTGATGCTATCGAAAGAAGCAGACAAGGCACTAATCGAATGGGAAGCTGTGAGTTCCATAATCATCAAATAATCTTCAGTTTTGTCGTGCTTGCATCGTCATTAACATGACAGTTTTGTTTTTGATCATTTCAGTACAATTACAAATTTTACCTCAGGGAATCAGATTTAAATGGTGTTATTATCATTATTGTTATTTACTATTTCTGCTGCTTCTTTTTTTTTTCTACCTCTTCTTCCTGTTCTTCTTCTTCTTCTTCTTCTTCTTCTTCTTCTTCTTCTTCTTCTTCTTCTTCTTCTTCTTCTTCTTCTTCTTCTTCTTCTTCTTCATCATCGTCATCATCGTCTTCTACTTCTTCTTGTTTATTCTTCTAACTATTATTCTTTTTTCTACTACAACAACTACTACTACTTCTACTACCGTTGCTGCTGCTGCTACTACTACTACTACTACTACTACTACTACTACTACTACTAATGCTTTTTCTGCTGCTGCTGCTAATGCTACTACTACTACTGCTACCACTTCTCCTACTACTGCTGCTGCTGGTGCTGCTGCTATTATTTATCTAAACTAATCTTACTAATCCTTTAGTGCACCCTTATTATTCTTGTTGTTATTAAGCTGTTGCAGCTTTTTATCTTTTAGTGAGCATAGATCCCGAGAGTACACGCATGAAACCCTTTACAGACTGTTTCACAAATGGTTGAAGTATTTTTTCCCAGTTAAAGTCTGATACAGAATAAAGCAGTCAACCGCACATCGACCTTTCTAAATTGCCACTTACGACATTCTTGATAGTTTACAGAATTACTATTCTTTACTTCCCTTGCGAGCTGCCCCCCCCCTCCCCCTCCCCCCCCCCCCCCACCCTCCCCAAGTGCGAGCATACACACAGTAACAGTGTCAATATTTTGAGAACAGATTGGAAGCAACAAGAAACCGAACCAGTCTGCGCTACTTATTGGAACACTAAATCGTCTAACTAAATCTCGAATCAGATTGGCACCAAACAGAGCTTCGGTCGTGAGTCACCCGCTCCCTGGCAGCCCTCTCGAGACTCAGGGGCCGGGGAGATGAAAACAGCCGCACTGAATGGAGGCTAAAGGAATTGGTGAGAGAGCCATCTCGGCACGGAACAGAGCCAATAGTCGGGCAACTTGTGTCAGGTCGTGCCAGGTTACAGTGAAGAAATGGAAGCCAAATGAGGGAGATCGGGAGAAAAGGAAGGGGGTGGGGGGTAATCAAGTCAAGAAAGATAAATAGACAGACAGACAGAGCAACTTGGAGAATTTATTTTCAAAGGGGCTAAAAATTGTTAGATGTTTAGGTCCTCTTAATTCCGAATCTGTTTTGTCTGGGGAATCCCAACAGTGACGTTGTTTGCACAAATATCACAAACTGTTGTACAAATAAGAAACGGTTTTTGAAAAGGCAAATGGACAGCTCGAAATACACATGCGAAATTTTCTACCAAAGATATTCTTTTTCTTCTGCTCTTCTATCCCCCAATGGAGCATAGGCCCTCAACCAACTCACGCCAAGTCGTTCCATCCCTCGCCATTGCATGGAGCTCTCACCATGTCCTCCCAATCTTTCTAACCTCATTCTACAGCTCTCTTCTCTATGTGTTTTTTGGCCTTCCTTTATTCCTATGCCCCTGTGGGTTCCAATGCAAAGACATTCTAGTTATGCTGTTCTCCTGTTTTTTCAGTGTGTGCCCTATCCAACGCCAGCGTCTTTTCCTCACCTCCTGATCCACTGGAGCCTGTTTAGTTCTCTCCCAAAGTTCTACATAAGTTATTCTATCATACCATTTTATTCCCTCTATTCTGCGCAGGCACCAGTTAATGAATGTCTGTAATTTATTAGTAATTGCCTTGGTTGTTCTCCATGTTTCCGCCCCATACAATAGTACTGATTTGACATTAGAATTAAAAATTTTTAGTTTAGTATTTCTTTTAATTTCTTTTGACCTCCACAAATTCCCTAGTGCTATGAAAGCCCCTCTTGTCTTTTGTATTCTTATTTTTATATCTCTATCAGTTCCTCCATCTTTATCTACATTACTGCCTAAATAGGTGTACGACTCCACGTCTTGGAGTGGGGCGCCATTAAGAGAAACCACATTACTATTCGCCTGATTTATTCTTATTATCTTTGTCTTTCCTTTATGGATTTTCAGACCAAGCTGCTGTGATCTCGCATTAAGTATATTTAATTTATCTTGTATCTGATTCCGTGAATGGGACAGAAGAGCAATATCATCAGCGAAGTCCAGATCATCAAACTGTTTTGTAGGGGTCCACTGAATTCCATTCTTGGTGTTAGCAGTTACTGTTTTCATAGTCCAGTCTATAGCCAGTAAAAATAAGAGAGGCGACAAAAGACATCCCTGTCGCACACCTGTTTTTATTTCAAATGCATCTGTTAGCTTTCCCTCATGAAGAACTCGACATTTCATGTCTTTATATGTTGACTTTACTAAGTTGATAATTTTCTGTGGGATTCCATAGTGCCCCATCAATTTCCTGAGAGATTCCCTATCAATGCTGTCAAATGCTTTTTCATAGTCTATAAATCCAATGTAAAGTGGTGAGTTCAGTTCAATGCTTTGCTCTATTATAATACGTAATGTGGCTATCTGATCAGTACAGGATCTGTTTGACCGAAAACCTGCCTGCTCATCTCTAAGCATTTTATCAATAGCATCTTTTAATCTTTCCAAAATAATTCTACCTAATATTTTTCCAGGAGCTGACAGCAACATAATTCGTCTATAGTTTTCACACTCCTGTAGATCACCTTTTTTGGGCAGTTTCACAAGATATCCTTCTCTCCAATCTGCTGGTATTTCTTCGGTCTCCCAGACTTTACTGAATAATCTATGTAGCAATTCTGTTGATGTGTTTATGTTGGTCCTGATGGCTTCAGCTGGGATACCATCTGGGCCTGACGCCTTTCCTTCCTTGAGAAGATTTATAGCTTTTCTAATTTCCTACTTTACAACCTTAATGTCAACAGTGACTAATAGCTGGGCAACGTTTCCTACACTGGGGTCATATTCACTTCTAAAAACGTTGCTTATCTTTTTGACCCATGGTTGGTTGGTTTTTTGTGGCTACAGGAAACCCAACCTCAAGCCACCAACCCTTAGTCGCCTCTTACGACATGTCTGGTAGGGTGCAGCGTCACTATTCTTTGCTTCTTGTGAGGGCCCCGGTGACACACGGGCGACCAAAAGATATTACTTACGAATAATGTCAACAGGACTAATAGCTGGCAACGACACAAGGGGAAAAACGTTGGCCCAGCACAAAAATAATCCTAAATGATCGGTAAAAGATAAGGGGTAAAAAAATGGTGATTAAAAAGGGTAAAAAGGGGCTGGGGGAAAAAGGGGGGGGGGGGGGGTTTACGGGCGTTGACAATAATTTCAATAGTTGTTTTTTCCCCTCTTCAGCAAATCAAAAATTAAAAGTGCAAAGAGAAAAATGTTTTCTATTGCTCTTTCTGTGTTTAACTTCAAAAAGTTTGCTAGCATAATGTGTGATTGTTCACGTTAGTTATTCTGCGATATCTGCTTACTTTCGGCCCAACAAATCCAACTTCGGCACACTTATAAGACTACATTTAGAATGCGCTCGTTAGGGAGCACTGGGTCAATTGGGTCTCCACCCATCCCCCCCCCCCTCCCCCGCCAACTGCCCAAATAAAATTGCAAACCCACAAGGAAAGGAAAAATAAATGAAACAAAATGATATACAAATACTTACCTTAAGTCTATTTTAGATGACAGAATGCTGCATATTTATCCCGACAGGATTAAGAATGCCTTAACGGAGAATGAGACTGTTTTAGGGGGAAAGACAGGTGGCACAGTCCCATCAGCAAGATTTAATGGCACAGAATATAACCGTAATCGCTCCGTCACTATCTTCAGCAGAAAGCGCAGTTCTAATTTCTATGGTACCAGTCCCCGCCCCTGATTGTTTAACCGTCTCATCTTTCCTTTAAGTGTTGACCAGAGCTCCCAGGCACTAATCGCAGCACTATTCTTCTCAGACTGAGGATCTGTTTGTTAATTCGCACTGTTCACTCTCTCCAAAAGGACCTTTACAATATCTAGCTATGCACCGAGCATATCTGTCTCCAGCTTTCTCATCACGCTCTGTAATTCAATTACGGCATGTGTGAACAGCTGGTTTTCAACTCAGCAGAAGTCTGCAGTGACTGCCTCCACCTCCATTCTCAAGATGTAACTGTTAAGAACACCCAAACGATGAATGAAAAGTTCTCTTTTACCGCTTTGGGTGTCGAGGAAGATGTGAGGTCCTGCCTGCTTCGTGCTCTTCTGTCTGTTTCCACTATAGACACATCGTGGTGATGTAGAGTTTCTATGATGTTATCTTCCTATGTTGTTCTTGGTCTACCTCGTGCTTTACATCCCTCTCCTCTTTTGGTAAATGCCTTGAATGGTATAGCATCAGAATACATTCTCTCCAAGTGGGCAAACCATTTGATTTAATGTTTTGTATGTTATTAAGAATTGGTTTTATGCCAGTTTTATCTCGTATGACCTCATTCCTTATATTATCTCTTCTGGTCACCCCTACAGTCTTTCTGAGACACCTCATTTCCATGGTTACTAAACAGTCCAATCAACACGATTTAATTGCACTGAAATAAGTCTTTTAAGTTCACGATGATATTCAGCGTAGCACTACTCTATTCAGCAATTTGTTTATCATGTCGACAGCACTAACCATCTTGTTGCTAATACATTTTTGTATGAGAAGCACGTGGAATCGTATCTCACTAAATCTGCACAGCACATATTTTCTAGTCTTCTTCTTCTTCTTCTTCTTCTTCTTCTTCTTCTTCTTCTTCTTCTTCTAAGTTCTCTTTATTCGTCCTCTTCTGGACTTCAATCTTGTTCTAGAACTTGAGTTCTGTGTGGACATCCGTTATACATCTGTTGTGCAGATTGTTGGTTTCTCGCTTCGATAACTATGACTAAGTTATGTAAGCATGCCACCAAAATCCCTAGAAAAACAACTCTGGCAGTGATGATGCCATCAAAGTTATGTAAGCATGCCACCAAAATCCCTAGAAAAACAACTCTGGCAGTGATGATGCCATCAAAGGAGACAGACCAACAAAACAAAAAAAAATCTGTCCCGACAGGCGACCAAGTCGTCTACCGGTGAGCCAGCGGGCGACCCTGTCACCGATGTGTACTATATAACCGTCCGGGGTCCCAGGATAATTACTTCACGGTTGGACAGGGCTTTCGGTTTTGTTCGGGTAAGATTCTCATCCTTGGGGATTTAATCCTACAGACTGCGATCATGAGGAGGGGCATAGGCGTGGGTGGGGGAGGAGGGGGTAAACAACCACCTGCCATATATATTTATAGTGCTCTAGTCTGGAGTAGCAAAGACCTTCTTCTTTTACTTCCCCTGCATTACGAAGCATTGGAGTTTATTTAGATATCACTCTTCTTCATCCATCTCTGATAGGCCTTCTCCTTTCTGTTGGTGTTTGCTACTGTGAGCACCATTTCGCACCATTTTCGAAAACAAATCCGAAGTGGATTTGAACCAAAGACTTTAAGGCCGGCAAGTGAGCGTCTAGTCGCTAAGCCATCGCGGTTCCCGCGCAGAGAAAAATGCAACACGCGGAAATGTTCGACAAAATTAAACACACCAAAATAATTCCACCTATAGAAAACATATTTACAAGGTGATAATTTCGCAAGGTCAGGACATTCTTATCAGCTCAAGTACATGTTCAGCGGCCATAGTAATGGAGTGGGAATTAAATCGCTGGTTTGAAGTGACACTCAACAGACATGCGAAAGAGCTTGAAATCGCGTAACAAACAATGCAATTTGAAATTTCTCGATGTATGTTTGTGTGTGTGGCAAACCTTTCTTTTTTTACGTGAGATTTGAATGTGACTTTACAAAAAAAAAAATAATGTATAATTGTATTGATTAAATCAATACAGGCATATTTTTTTCTTTCTTTCTGGAAGTCTACGTAAGTCACAAAACAAGTAACTTAGGTGAGCAAGCAGATTATCACAATCGATTTTTACCCCAATTGGACGAGCGATAGACATCCGGTGACACAAGGTGGAACCACTCGGTTGAGAATCACCCGTGGAAAGTTCACTGAACCCCGTGCAGCCATTAGGTTATATTAGAGACCCAGGCAACAGCCACGGTGGGGCTTCAAAATAACGAAACAAAATCCATTTATGTACGTGGATAAATTATAGTTTGACAATCGATTTGGAACGAATGTTGAGATATCAATGTTTTGGCTGTCATCAAAAACGGAAAGGCAAATTTGAATTTACTAATGGACCATAAGAAGACACAAATTTGTTATTTAGATGATTAAGAAAATTGTGAATAAACTAATGGATCATAGAAAGACACACTTGTAAATTTGATGACGAAATACAATTTGAATGTTATAATGGGAAATGAAAAGATATACATTTATTATTCTGATGATGAATCAAACATTGAATATAACAGCGTACCAGGAAAATACGTACTATATATTTATAATTATTTTTCTTTCTTCTTCTTTGTTCACCGGCTATAAGCTCCAGCGGAAAGTCCCAGTTGTTTGTGCATTTGTACTGTGGCTTTGTGCCAAAGCCTGAATTTTGCTTGTATGTGCATATTTCTAATTCAGAAGCCCATATACGCAAAATCACTACCTGCGAGATGAGGTGCCTGAGAAAAGCAGCCAACATAACCATCCGAGATCGATTGAATAATGAAACTATCAGGCAAATTGTGGGAACGACACCTTGTACTAGATTTATCGAGAAACAGCAGATTAAGTCGTTTTTCCATCTTGTTAGAATGCAGCAAGATCAAATACCATCACAAGCACTACATCTCAGAAGATCAGCTACAAGAGCAAGAGGATGGCCGCGGAAAAATGGATCGACAACATTAAAGACACTCTACGCCTTCACGGCATGACAAAAGACAGTGGCAGCCAATGTGCACTGGATCGAAAATTATTCCTCCCTACGGCGCTTAACGGCAGGAGTGGTTTATGATGATGATGATGATGATGATTAAACATATGAACACAGATGACCTAACCAGCATACAGCACAATTTGTTGCCAAGTATGAGTTATGAGTTGGATTGTCTTCACAGCACTCCGGACACACACATAGGTGCTCAGATTCCCATCTTAACATATTCATCAGCGTCGCGCAGTTAATAGTGCCAGTCATTTGCTGGTTAACAAGACTTTGTGTGCGTCCGGTGGGCTTCTCATGCTTGGCTGTGCTGAACTTTACTCTCAACTATTTTTAAAAGTGATGTGGAAACGTTGCTTCTAAAATCTCTCTAAGGGCATTGACAATGTCTGCGTGATCCATAGGCAGGCAATCTTCAATGAATGCGGCACCTGGTAGTCCATCAGCTCTTTTACTAACAACAACACCTACATTTCCTGGGACAAATATAAAGGTAACTATGTCTTTCCTTGTCTCTTACTTTTGTATATTTACAAGGGGTCATAAAGAGCTGTCTTCGCTAGTTTTAGAGCGATGCGAGAAAGGGAACAGCAAATCAAATGGTTTGAAAATGTGTCCAAACGACAACCAGATAGTGCGCCGTAGAGAGCCCTGTCATTCATACACAAGGAAAGGCAAAATTAGAGGTCGACTGTGCAAACGATGGATAGATGGAATATCCAAGGCTATCAATGAGAGCAGCATGGTAGTGCATACGAATGTGCGCACCTGATGCCTCTTGAAAACATGACTCTGAATAGCAGAACAGGATCAAAGAAGAAGAATTAATCACAATAAGGAGGGGGCGGATGTCTTGAGAGAGAGAGAACATAGCTAGCTTGAACTGTGCAGGTTAGGATTTCTTTTTGTCCCTCATAAGTTAAGGTAAAGGTCCCCTTTTCACGCCTTCAAGCTTATTGGACGTATAAGGCTAGATCTATATTGTATTCACCAATCGGCACATCGTGGATGATGTGGTCAGCATCACACCGGCTGCCTTTACTTCCCAGGACTATATCTGGTACCCACTCAAGGCTATATCGACCTGAGAGCCAAGGTCATTTTTTTTTAAAAGTCCAGCTCCGATAGGACTCGAACCCACGTTCATCCGATCAACAAGCGAGCGACTAGACGCTACACCACGCCACTCCCATTTGCGCTCTAACAGAAGAGAATATACCCAACTTTCCTAATACCGCGACCCTTTAATACATTTCATCATTTTGTGGCTACCTATAAACATACAGTTGTTTTTGTTGCTACTTCATAAGGTTAGTTGCGTATCCTTTACAGGACTTTGCAGAACCAACCCCTGGCTGTTGTTGGTTTTTCTAGACAAATTTACGTCCAGTAGTTTGCCATTGCTTACTGCACGGTCGGCTTTCTTGATATCACTGTCAAAACCAACGCAAGGCGCATGGCCTGCAGCTGGGATCGAACCCGGCATCCCGGCATTACGAAGCGTTCGCATCGACTTAGCCACAGAGCCGACACTTCAGTGAATATATTTTCCGATGTTCTTTGGCGACCCCTGTGAAAGGGTCGTTCGACCCAAAAAGGAGTCGCCACCCAAAGGGTGAGACCTGCTGCCTTTATGATTAACGAATCCAATTCTGCCACTTGACAGCCTGGCTCTCTAACTACTCGGCCAGCAGCTCGGGTGAACGTAGCTTTCAAAAACTGAAGATGAGCGTTTTTATGAGCGGGTTGTCCCTTTCACGTGTGTCAAGCTTTCCTATCTCTCCACTGAGTGGTCTCGAGGAACGGCGTCCGCTTCGAGTACTGGAGGTCCCGGGTTCAAGCCCTGATGAAGGCTGGGATTTTTTTCACGTAGACTTCTAGTAATTTTCTCTGGTCACTTGTAGTGAGATCGGACGCCCGTGTGTATTGTTGCCCACGTAAAAATTCCCTTGGCTGTTGGAATTCGAAAAAGGACTAGTCTAACGGTGTTACCCCGGCAAAATTTAGAGTTAAACATCTACCTAAATTATTTCAGGATACTCGCCGGTGCTACGGAGTTCATGCACTGCGCGAATGTTATTTGAACTCAGGTTTGAGTCAGAAGTAGAACGGAGCATTTATGGGTTACTACACTTGTGGTATGATGTTGCTTTGACGTCTAAACCTAAACCTATCTCTCCATAGAGTTTGGTTCATAAGGTATGTGTCCATTGTCGACGTCTATATCTTAAGCATTGCGACCCCGCTTCGTAATTCCGAAGTACCAAGTTCGACCTCAGCTGTTGGTGATGTGGCAACATTCCGCCATCAGTTGACGGATCGTTCATTTACCCATTTATTAGGTCTATCGGTTCGACTAATCACATCATCTAAATCAGTTGTGGATACCCTAAAACAAAGCATATCCTTTTTTTCCTCCAAACAAAGCATCCGCCTCGAGTGCCGGAGGTCCCGGGTTCAGGCACCGGTGAAGGACTTCCAGTAATTTCCCCTGGTCTCTGGGTAATAAGATTGGAGGCCCGTGTTAAATATTGCACACGTAAAAAAAAATCCCTTGGCAGTTGGAAATCGACAAAGAGTAGACTAACGGTGGTGTCAAGGCAAAAAATGAAGTTAACAATCTACCCAGGATCCTCGCCTGTGACACTGTGTTCGTGCACTGTGCTGAGTATTTCGGACTCAGACTTGAGTCAGAAGTAGAACGGAGCAAATATGGATTACTATCCTTGTACCATGATATTGATGCGTCGTCTAAACCTAAACCTCATTTAGCCATTTATTACGTATATCAGTTGCCCATTGCCTAAAAGAAAGCATTTTTTTCTTCTTCCAAAAATGACCATTCTGCTTCTCTCCAGAATTTATCACTCACAGAAATGAATTAACTAATCCACTAGCGAGACGAATTAATTAGCTGAAACTTCGAAATTCCTTGTATTCGACCCGCCTCAGTCGTCCAATCTCCAATATTGCCTCTATACAATCTACAAAGCCATGTTAAGAAAATTTGTATTGACTTGGTTGGGCAAAGTCAATCTATCAATGAAAGCAACATTCTCATTTGGCTTCAATCCCCTCCACACATCATCCGCTCATCCACCGCTCACTGTATTCCCCGATAAAGTTTTTCTCCACAGTCCACTGCCTTGTTACCCCACCCCAATCATCCTCTACTCGACTCCTCCCCTGATATAATGGTTGTCCAGTGTAGGACTTAACAGGTCAGAACTATTTCATTTCCGCTGATAGAGGGTCTGAGCGTGCCATAAGTGCTCGGATCCGGTTAATTATACCGACTTTGCAGTGTCCAGGACTGGCGTGAGATAGTTTTTCCTTTCACTGGATGTTTGTCACATGAGCCACTCTTTGTATTTGGTCTTCATTCTGTTGCAGGAGTTCAGGAACCTGGGGGAGGGGGGAGAAGGGGCGAGTCAGAAATGGCGGGTTTAGCCATACTGAGGGATTCTATATCTTTCTTAAATTTTCCAGTGGATTGTGGCAACCCCCCCCCCCCCCCTCTCACCCAACCCGCATCAACTAACTATGCATAAGTCTCAATACACATATTATTTCACATATATTTTTTTGTTTAAATATGATGATGATGATGATGATTATTATTATTATTATTATTATTATTATTATTATTATTATTATTATTATTAAGGCATTTTAACGAGGCTACGGCCCTAAAGACCTCACACACAGATAAGCTGTAGATGAGGGAGCAATGGCAAACTACCGAAAACAAAATTGACTAGTAACACTTTACAAGAAGCAATAAATATCAGTGGTGGTTTGAAAAGTTATGACAAGGATACACGAGTTTTTCTTGGGCCAAGTCTTGAGCTAGAATTTGGTTTGTGTGCCATTTTTAAAGACTCTGTGTTCCTATCTCTTATGCTCCTATGATTGTCATTCCTCGCCCGTATGTCACCGGGGCCCTCACGGGAAGCAAAGAATAGTGACACTTCACCCTATCAGGCATGTCGTAAGAGGCGACTAAGGGTAGGTTTGAGCTTGAGGTTGGCTACCTCATCCTGTAAAAACTATAGCCAAAAAAACCAACCAACCATGGATAAGTCAAAAAGAGAAGCAAGTAAAAACCAGCCAACCAAGATGAGGGGAGGCTCTTCAAATAGAAGAAGTGTGACACGGTGTGGAGAAAGCCGTAAGGAGTCCGGATCGTCGACGTACTTCCTCTCAGCTAGGAAAACCTCGAGAATTGGCACCTGGAAAACAGGCATAACTAGAATGTCTTGTCATTGGAACCCACAGGGGCATAGGAATAAAGGAAGGCCAAAAAACACACTGAGAAGGGAGCTGGAGAATGAAATTGAAAGATGGGGAGGACGTGGGGAGAGCTCCAAGCAATGGCGAATGATAGAACGACTTGGCGTGAGTTTTTTTAGGGTCTATGCTCCATTGGGGGATAGAAAGGCAGAAGAAGAAGAAGAAGATTGCCATTTCTGCAGTTCGGTCCTGCTAAGGGTGCAACTTTGATATGTTTGTGTCTATTGGCGTAAAAATCGTTCTTTATTAATTTTTTTAATGACCTACTACTCCATTTATGTCTGGAAATTAAAAAGGGGGTAACAACTCTGCCTTAACATAATCAATGAAAGAAATCAAAGTTATCCCCCGTTATTGTGGGAAATGATTTGGAGCCAATTCATTAGCTGTTATACAAGAAAATAAATATGTTGATTAGAATGAAACATACTGTGGAATGATGATTCATTCAGCCTTTCTGGTCTTGTTAGATGTTAGGCATTGCGAAAATTTGTTCTTTTTATTGTTGTTATTATACCTCTGTGGCAGCTGCTTCTGCTTTATCATCATCATCATCTATCCCTCCTTTTCTTCTTCATCAACCCCTCCCTCCCTCTTCTTCTTAATCACCCTCTCTAACTCTCCTATTTGAACATTTTTCTGTCCCAATATAGAATGCAATATTTTAAAAGCCCTAACGGCTGTCGCCAGGTTCCTATTATAACCAAACGGTTCAATGGGGTTTCCAAAACTTGCGCCCAGGTGACTCTCACCCAAATGGTGGCACTTTGTGTTCCTGTTTGTTCGTCGCTTTTTGTACGGTCTTGGTGGGGTTGACAGTCACTCACTCCCTCCTCCTTTTTCCCCATCTTTCTGTTTTCTTCTAGTATAGCACACACCTCTATCAACCCACATCAAACCTGGTATTAATTAACTGATTCTACTTCTTCTTCTTCTCTAGTGATGTTCTGCCTTTTAGCCAGAGGTTTTGGAGAGGTATCGGGTGCGTCTTTGGTATGTGCTACGCTGGCATTAACGGCCTTGGATATTTTATATATCCATAGCTTTTCTGGTCGACCTCTATACTGCTTTCATTATGTTTAGGTGACAGTACTCTATGTCAATGATAGTGGTAGTCTTGACAAATATATGAACCCTTTGAACTGTTGTCTCTCGATGTAGTTTAGTATCGATTACATTCATTCATTAACTGGTCGGATCGTGCCGATTTGAAGCATTAAAAAGGTAGACGCACGTAAACACTTCTTTGTTGCCTCCTACGACATGCTAGGTAGCCTGCATTGATAGTATTCGTTGCTTTTCCTTGTAGGCTCAATAACACGCTCGCTCTGTGTGTGTATATCACACGTAATAACACAATATAACATAAACAAATGTTGTCTCCAAACAAAAACACATATCTTACCTAAAGCTTCTGACGATCACTGCTAGACATCGACACACTGCATTCCCCAAACTGATGACCAGAAATAGTATATGAAAACAGTGTACTTATTCTATGATGCAACAAAATGGTCAATTACTATAAATATCCCATTTTCAGCACGAAAACGGTCTGTGATAAATATACAGGCAGATAATATGCAGACTTTAATTACTGCACCTCGATGCTTTTAAACTCTTCGCACTGTCATATAGCACTTTCGGCGTGTCATAACTGCGATTATCTCCTTTTATAGGAATTTTTTTTTTAATACTGTCGACATGATAACCAAGAATTCGATTATTATGGATAAGCTAAAAGCGATTATTATTTTAATTATTATCTTCATACAGAATAATATGCTGGATAAAGGATATTTTTTCTCCGCTGTGGGGCTTTTTCGGTAAATAGGGTCTGCTCCTTATTTTAAACCAAACTATACTTGATTAAAGGATTTTGTCAATAATGAACTGATTGCTTTTACTTCCCAGCACTTGAAACTCATTCCCGTGTTGGTTCAGAGGCCACAGTTTGAGCGGGGACAAACATCGACTCCCTGCTCCTCTAGAAGCATAAAAAAGCGACCGATGGCGGTGCTTCGTTCGAAGTCAGTGTACCTGCTTGGGAGGCGAGGAATCAACCGTCCGCATAGAAATAAGCCAAATTAATTAAACGGATGTGCGTACAAAGCCAAAAAACTGGAAGGGAAAAAAAGCCAACGCACATGCGAGATGCGAAAAAATTAAAGGCACGAAAAGAAGTTAAATAGGGGACCCTGAAAAGGGCCTTGTTTGGTGGTGCAAAGTGGCAAGCTTGGTTGTTTCGAGATGGTGTGACTGGTCGATGCCCTGGAGCACTCAACGACGGCAGGCTGGGCAACCAGATAAACAGTAAGGAAACGGCATAAGGCAGCACAGACACAGGGGGCAGAAATACAGACGTACGGATACACCACAATGGGGGACAAAAAAATTGGAAATCCAAAACAAGAAAACACAGTCCCAACATAACCGCCGCTCACCTTAAGAGCTGGTTAGGGAGACTATAACTTTTTTTGGAGGGAGGGGGGGGGGGGGACAAACTTAAAAGGATGGACACAAGCTCTCCACCATCCACTACACATGTCTACGTAGAATTATCAAAATTTTCTGGCCAGATATAATCTTAAACACTAAACTACTTCAAGTCACAAACCAAGAAACTTTAGACAGTATGATAACCAAGAGAAGATGGAAATGGCTTGGCCACGTTATGAGAATGAATCCTGATATACCTGCCAAAACAGCTCTCACATGGACACCAGAGGGAAAGAGAAAACAGGGGTGCCCAAAGACAACATGGAGACGAATGATGGAAAGTAACCTGAGTGCGGCATCTTTGGGATGGAAAACTGCACTGAAGATTGCACAGGACAGGAAAGCATGGAAGGTCCAATCTGAAGCCTCGTGTGCCACTAGGAATAACAATAACTGATGATGATGATGGAACTAGAAACTCAAGTTCTGAAACATGATCGAAGTCTAAAAGTGGGCGAACAACCAGAACTTTCTACCGGAATTTACATCCGGTGAACGTTGAGAAGGAGAACCGGAGACACCGGTGTCATGCCCCTAGACCAGTGGTTCTCAACCTTGCTAATGCCGCGACCCTTAAAATAGCTCCTCATGGCCCACAACCATAAATTATTTTCGTCGCTATTTCATAACTTCAGTCATAACTTCGGTCAAAATGGACGTTAGGCAGCGGCACTGTTCGAAACAGAGGCACATTTTTTTTTTTTGCTTCTGCCGGACGGTGGCCGATGCATTTTTGTTCCATTTGTAGACTGGATATAGTTTCGTCGCCCAGCTTCTGGGTTGAATGCATGGCGTGACCCTGTGAGCTGCGGATTGCATGTGGAATGTTTTTTCGACTGTGACCAACGTGTTGGTGTGAATTGTAGATTCAGAAAATGGCGCGATGCCCGTCGTGCAGTGTTATGGTGCCCGTATGTGATTAAAATTTATCGCGTGGGCAACTGCTGATCTGTTGGCGACTTCTGCTACCATCAATGATGAACTGCAATTCTAATACTGTGATAAACATTCTGTGTGTTTTTTGTTGGCACAGGAGCGGAGCAAAGATGGGGTGACCCGTTTGCTATAAAGCTGAAACTAAGACTACCAGACAACCAGTGACTATATGTTTTACGATGGTCTTTGTCGACCCTTATAAAAGAGTCGTTCGACCCCAAAAAAGGTCCCGACCCACAGGTTGTGAACCGTTGCTCTAGGCGAATGGACTTGACCATCCAAGGCAAAGGTAGAAATGATAACAGACTGGATGAGCAACACAATGCCGCAAATTCATTGAGAAACAGAACATCAAAATAGTTTGTTCGTTTAGTAAGAATGCAACTAAAACAACGACCAACGCAGGCACTAAACGTGAAAACAAATCTGAACTGAAACCAAGAGGAGAAATGGATTGATGATATTAAATAGCTTCAACGTTGACACAGAAGAACAATAGCTAATGTTGCCCATCGAGCAATGGTCTTCCCCACAACGCTTAGTGGCAGAAGTGGAAATTGATAATGATGATGATAAGGTAAATGGACTAACCACTACGGGTCTGCTATCCTATCGAAACTGCACTGGCATCCTATCACATTGTAATAGCTAGGACTGTAAACGCTGTCACACACACGAGTGTCTGCCTACAGTTCTGATAAATACGTATCCAGTTATCAAAACATACATCTTTGTGTGCTTTCAACTTTTCAGCGATTTCAACGTTTGTGATTTGAACTAGAGGTCGATGGCGAAATTGTTATATTATATTTTGTTGTTGCCTGAATGCGGCCATGTAACACAGCTCAAGCTGTGGCGCACAATGAAAAATAGTATAATTCGATATAAATGATCGATCAATATTTGGTAATATGCGCGCATGTGTGGGGGAAAAAAAAAGGGGGGGGGGGGGTAATTGTGTTCAAATCTTTTTCTTCAAAAAGATGCTTTGGCTCCAAGGTCGACCTAGCCTTAAATGGGTATTATGAATAGTCCTGTGAAGTAAAGGCAGCCGCCGCGATGTTGACCACATCACTCACCCAGTGTCGATACATCTGGAAAATATAGGTCTAGCCCTATACGTTAGAAGGCACGGAAAGGGTCCCTTGATTTACTTTATGCGTGGTAAACACGCGCACACAATGACAAATAGTTCCCCTAGATACCAGGAACAGAATCCGGTCAAAATGGACGCTAGGCGGGCCACTGTTTAGAGCCGAGGCAAATTTTTTTGCTTCTGCCGGACAGTGGCCGATGCATTTTTGTTCCATTTGTAGACTGGATATAGTTTCGTCACCCAGCTTCTGAGTTGAATGCATGGCGTGACACTGTAAGCTGCGGATTTCATTTAGAATGTTTTTTCGACTGTGACTAACGTGGTGGTGTGAATTGTACATTCATAAAATGGCGCGATGACTGTCGTCGCAATTTTGGTGGTGCCCGTATGTGTTTAAAATTGATCGTGTGGGCAGCTGCAGATCTGTTGGTGACTTCTGCTACCATCAATGATGAACTGCATTTCTAATGTCAGACTGTTTGTGTTAGCACTTCGGATGGCTACCGTATGCTTTAATGAGAGTTTATGCTAGATATGCTAGGACAGCAGTCTGTCAATTTTCCCACAAGGGACTGCGATAAACATTCTGTGTGTTTTTCGTTGGCACAGGACCGGAGCAAAGATGGGGTTACCCGTTTGCTATGAAAGTGAGAATAATTGTTTGAACATGTGGAAGAAATGGACCAGAATAAACTGACCGAATGTACAAAGAAGCTGAGTAGCGTTTGTGTTGTCAACCCTAGACGTTAGAGCAATGGGAGCTTTGTAGCAGTAAACATCCAGAGAGTGAGCCGTGGCGAAAGCCAATATGTAGTGAGCCAAGGTACATTTCAAGTCAAACCACGCATCATTCCAAACATAAGCAAGAGTGTGTGAGCGAGGAATTAAGTGTGGATCCATCCGGCAAAGAGTGACGGATGAGAGGAAGAGAACGACGTGTGTATAATCAGTGTGCTACAGGAACAGTTAGCATCTACACCTTAAGACATTTGCTTCGGGAGACAGAGCACCTTTGAGTATGACCGATGTGCTATGATGTCGATTCTTAAATCAGTAATTGGCTAGATACTGGTGGGATCCTGCGGTGTGCTGTGACGAGAATGGCATTCTGTAAAACAACTGCTGATGCCTATGTTTCCCCATAGGCATCGAAGGAGGTGAAAGTTATTTAACCGTTTCGACTGGTCAGAATAAGTCGACAAAGTTTCACTATGGAAAAGATAAATGCTGAGAATACAAGCTTCATAGACAATGGCTTTTCTTTAAACCCCGAGCTTCCTCTTGCTCCACTCTTCTTCTTTTTCTTCTTAATCTGTTCCTTGTTATTACCTATTCTAAAGCTGATTTCTTGGTACAGTGACAGTTTGTTATTGACCAAAGATCCCAGATAAATCAAACTGTCAGTTATCTCTGGCTGATAAAGATCAATGAAGACTGCAGGTCTATCATTAGAACCTCAATCCCTAATACTTTTGTTGTTGTTGTTGACTGTTTGTCCAAATTCGCCACAGACATCAGCAAATGACGGAGGAGACAAAATAGTAAGGTTACCCCACACCTTGAAGTGAAAGAGGCAAAACAATAATGTTACCCAATAACCCAAGGTAGAAGAGACAAAACAGCAAGGTTATTCAATACCCCAAGGTAGAAGAAACAACACAGTAAGGTTACCCCATACCTCGAGGTGGAAGAGACAGAAAAGTAAGGTTACCGCATACCTCAAGGTGGAAAAGGCAAAACAGTATTAATACCCTATACCCCAAGGTAAAAGATAAAATATTGTAAGGTTATCTCATACCTCGTGGTGGAAGAGGCAAAGCAGTAATGTTACCGCATACCTCAAGATGACATAGAAAGGTTACCCCACATCACGAGGTGGAAGAGAAAAAATTGATAGCACTACCCACACCCCAGGTGCCACAAACAAAACAGTAATCTTACCCCACACCCCGAGGTTGAAAAGACAAAATGGTAACATTACCTCATGCCCTGAGTAAGACACAATAAAATAGTAAGGTTACCTCATACCTCGAGGTGGAAGTGACAAAACTGTAAGAATTCACCCACACCATGAGACAAAACAGTAATGTTACTCCCATACCCTAAGGTGGAAGAGATCAAACAGAAAGGTTACCCCACACTCAGCGCAGGAAGTGACATGTCTTCAGATTTATGCACTAATATTCCATGTTTAAAGTAAGAAATTCAGCTGAATTTGGGTAGGAGACGTGTATTCACACAAATGAAATAACATTTATTCATTCTAATGAAATCAGAAGACATCTATTTATGCAAATGAAATAGGACAATTCATATAAAACAAACATCTATTCAAAAAAAAAAAAATACTTATTCAAATGAGAAATGGATATCAATTCAGAAAATGAAGCACAATACAAATGAAATGAGACATAAAAAAATAACTCATACAATACATATTTTCCTAAAAGATGGAAAACATTCTCACGATAAAAACTGGACACATTCTTACCTATGAACTGGGAAACATTTGAAGAAATGAAATTAGAAAAGCCCTCCAAATGACACACAAAACATTCTGACCATAAGGTAGCCAATTGCACTTCAACACTCCTGTGTTGCCTCCTATGACATGCTTGGTAGCTTACACTGCTATTATTCTCTGCCTCCCTCATATAACAAATGAAATAAGCCTTCTAAATGACATAAGAAACATTTCCATAACAAAAACAAGACACATTCTTACATATGAATTGGGAAACATATTTTTACAAATGAAATGTCCCAGTGACATAAGAAACATTACCATTAATCTTTTGCAGGTTTCACGTTTCAAAAAAAGGTGGTTAGCATGTTGTGTTGTAATTTACAGCTAGGCTGTGGTATCTGCACCTTCTGGCTCAACCTCTATATACAGCAAACTCCTCTTTTACAAGTTGCTTGCAGGCGATTTGGCAGCAGACCATCTTGCATTGGTTTCGACAGTGATATCGAGTCAACCATTAAGAAAGCAATGGCAAACTACGGAATGTGAATTTTCCCATAAAAACCACTACTAAAAAGAAAATGCTTTGATTGATTCTACAATGTCCTGTAAAGAATATGCAACAAACTTTTTTTTGAAGGATTGGTTAACTGGCACAGAGAGAAGGATGCGTTTCATTTTTTTCTCTTAAAAATTGGGCCCTATAATCCCCACCGAGAGACTATAACAAATAAAATGAAATAAAATCGTGCAAAAAACAATGGGGTAGATAATTTCTTACAAGTGAAATGTGAGATGATGTGTGAATTCCAGTGACCCATTTGAAGGAGGGGACAGGGGTGGGTGAACAGAACCAACCCACCACCCACTCACTAACAATGCACAGAAATAAACAAAAGGGAAACTTTGTCTAGTGTGGCCTCTAATCTCTCTACTACTTTCTATGAGTGCTGATCAGCTGATATTTGTTTATTATACCCATTAACAAGCATGTTGTAAAATGAGACTAAATAACACTGTTGGGTTGGGATGTGCTGTACTGAAAGGATCAGATATTGCAGCCCCGACACAATGGGCCAACCACCCTTTAAAGGTAACACAGGCCGTAGACTTCTAGTAATTTTCATTGGTTTATGGGTAGTAAGATTGGATGCCCTTGTGTATTGTTGTGCAGGTATTAAAAAAATCCCTTGGCAGTTAGAAATCAGAAAGAGTAGCCTTACAACACAATTTGGAATTAAAAATCTACCCAAAGTAGTTCAGGATCCTAATCAGTGCTACAGAGTTCAGGTACTGCACTTAGATTCTTCGGACTCAGGCTTGAGTTAGAAGTATAACAGAGCACTTATGGGGTGCTACCCATGTGCCATGATGTTGATACCTCATTTAAACCTTCTAAGGTGACACAGAAAAGGAAGAACAAAATTTGAGACAGGATGCCTGCCAATAAAACAGGAGGCAGATATCTCCTGATTAAAACCACACAAAAAAAAACAAGATAAATATTCACAACTGATTAGGAATACACATCCTACAAACTTAATGAGACAAGTATTTATATACATCTTCTTCTTCTTCACATTTACCAGCTGTAAACTCTGGCTGAAAATTCTGGTTGTTCGTCCACTTCTGAACTGCAGTCTTGTTTCAGAACCTAAGTATTGCGTGTGCACCCGTTTTAAATATCTGACTCATTTGTATGCAGACTGCTGGTTCCTTGCCTCAGGCAAATGCACTAAAACTTTAAAGGAAGCTCCAAATTAGTCGACTCTTATGACATGCTTTTGGGTAGGCAGTGGATCTATTCTTGTTTTCCCTATAGTATGGCCCCGGAGCCCACACGGGGAATTTATATAAATGAAACAAAACACTCATATTATAAATGAAGTAAAAGTACATATAATCACATACAATTGTTTGTTTAAAGATCATTTTCATCGTACATGACCATAACTGCTAGGATTTGCAGTTGTCTGATTCATTTATCTTTGAGATGTTATTTCTGCAAAATGCAAATCTGGAGGTCCCCCCCCCCCCCCCCCCCCCCCACAACCTATTTTCTTGAGAGCCTCCAGGGTGTAGCGTCTAGACACTCGCCTGCAGATCCGAAGCTCGTGGGTCAGGTCCTGAAGGAGTCTTTCCAAAAATGACCTTGGCTGCCAGGTAGACCCAGCCTTGAGTGGGTACCAGGTATAGTCCTGGTAAGTAAAAGTGGCCACGTGAAACACCCTAACTGGTCGACTTTTACAAGGCCCTTGAACCTCCATTGGGACAACCAGAAATTATTTACAATCTTGATACCAGTCTTCAGATGATATAAAGTTACATGCCCAAAACATGTGTTCATCCATGAATATATGTGTCCCTCGATAAATTAATCCAGATGTCTACTTATAAACCAACATAAAATGTGTCCATCTATAAATGAAACATGTTTGAGGTTTTTTGAAGTTTTGAACCATGGATCAACATCATGGCACAAGGGTAGTAACCCATAAGTGCTCCGTTGTACTTCTAACTCAAGTCTGAGTCCAAAGAAGCTCAGCACAGTGCACATGCTCTGTAGCACCAGCGAGGATCCTGTGATATCTATGAATACAACATGTGTGTCCGTCTATAAACTAAGACGTGTTCACCTAGGAATGCAGTATGCGTCCATTTATAAACCAACACTTTTACGAGAGGCAACAAATGCTGCGCTGAACTCCATATCAGAAATCCAGAAAGTTGCAGCAATACAGCTGAGCAAAGCAAATAAATGAGAGCCCTATGTGATGTCTAATGGCACACAAAGGATGATGATGATAAACCAACACAAAATGTGTTTATCTATAAATACACATGTTCATCTGTGAGGTCTTAGTCTCAACAGTAGAAACAGAATTAATGGTAGTTACAAAGAAAATCGACCATCAAAAATGCGATATCAAAGTAGATGAGACAATCCTCAAACAAGCTGATATGTTCAAGTACTTGGGTACTCTGTTAACATCAGATGGAAGATGCAAGATACAAGTTAAATGTAGAATAGCTCAAGCAAAGGTGACATTATACAAATGGAGAATATTCTATGCAATCTTTCTTTGCCAAATGAGGCAAGAAAGAATTTTCAAGCGCTATATAAATCCTTTCTTGATATACGGAAAACAATCATGTTGGATGATTAGAGGCAAATTATGTGGAAGTTGCGGATATGTGGTTTTATTGACACATAAGGAATAAAAAATAATGAAAATGTCCTAAAGGAAACTGACCCATGAAAAGAACTGATTGGCCACATCAGAAGGAGACAATCTACACTCTTTGGTCATGTCATGAGGAGGAGAAAACTGGAGTACATTGTGACGGTGGGAAAGTTGGAGGGGAAAAGAGCAGGGGGGAGACCAAGAGAGAAGGAGCTGGACAGCGTGACATCCCGGCATAAAAAGATAATCTATGTCAGAACTGGCTCAAAATACAAGAGACAGAAGGCTGTGGACAGACATGACTACCAACACTACATAGCATGAACTATAATATAAGCGTAAGAATCTCTGAGGAGTTTCTCTTCTACAAACTTCAAGCTAAGTAATGTTTTCATGATCACACAAACTCCACAGGTAAAGGTAAAGCCAGAAGATGTAAACCAGCGTCATTGAACACGGTTATAAACCATAAGTGCTTTGCCACCAGTACGGACAGCTGATAAAAAAAACTGACCACCTGTGTCGCCGTCCGCACGTAACTGTAGCTATAGCGACGTTCCTCCATTTATCCCAGTGTGTTAACTCCGGTACACATTACCTAGAGGCTGGGTGAACCCCGGGAACCGCCCGGTTTCGAACACCGGCCATGAGCTGCAGCGAGTCACAGCTGGATTTGCAAGCGAGTCTCTTATCCACTGCGCTAATGCGGCACCGCAGAATTAAACAAACAAAAAAGATTTAATAAACAATGCTCAAGACTTACCTGTGAAATTAAATGCACCATGGTGCAGACCCTTAAAGCGATCTCGGATGTGACAAATTTCTGCTGTGAAGAAACACTCCTAAGTATTTCATTGTTACTTAAGATTCAGGCTTGAGTTAAAAGCAAAACGGAGCACGTATGGGTTACATGGTTGCCATAATGTTGATCCGTCAAATTAACATACATTCAAGACCAGTTGCAGCAACACAAGAGTCTCTACCTGAGACTATATGTAAACATGGCTACATTCCACAGAGTGTCTGTCTGGGCGATATCCTTACAGGGTGTGTTGTGGTGTCTTTTCTATGAATGCTGATTTCATCTGAGCGTAGAACCGACACCATAGTACTCGGAATATTCCCATGAGCTCCCCGTCCCCATTGTCAGCAGCAGCGCAGTTCCCGATCCGAAGATACCAGCATCAGTCTGACTGTATATCCGCCTCGCCTGTCCCGCATGTTTTTAGCGTCGGTCAGATCAAGGCTTGTTATTCAATCAGTTGGGTGTCGTCTCAACAATGAAGATTGGCAGCGATGGATCTCTAACACGCACTGTCCTTTCCCCTGAATGCACACTATCTTAGACTCCTGTTCGTCCATCTCCTGGAGAAAGCCTTGGTCAGATCCTCTGGTCTCCCCGCAGCACACTTCTTTCCAGACATGTGTTTATCGCCGGCAATTTTCCTTTTTTGCCTGTCAAAAATTTCTGGTTAAGCAGAATCCATTATCACGAATTTGTAAACATGCTAAAGGATTAAACATGTCCTGACTATTCAATTTGATCTGCTTAAGGCAAATTTTTCTTCAATTACCTGGAGATTTGTCAAATGTTTCGGCTGTTTTCTAAAATTGCATACTTTGTCAGTATAATTTCAGCATTTTGCCTCTAAAAATGTATGGAAAGTTAAAATCCAAATCTTTCAAGAGAAAGTTTGAGCTATTGCAAGAGGCAGACAATGGCGGCAAACAGAAAATGGAAATAGCAAAGGAACTCGACATTCCAAAATCAACACTTTCATAAAAACTGAATCAGTGCTGAAATGCTGTAAATGCATTTCCATATGCTTGAACGCTTACCTGGATAAGATTAATTTCTGATGAGAAGAACTATTTATCGGTTTCCTGGTAAGTTCTCCTTATCAGGTATGCATTGTAATCAACTATTTCCCAAATAGTTAAGATCTGCAGAGACCTCGTAATTTTTTTAAGTCTGCAATTAACCTAATATGAGGCGCATTTTTTAAGTAAGTCTCGTTTTGACCCCAGCGACAAACATAGATAAAGTACGTAAATGGCCATATTTGGTATGTTTGTGCGGTTTATTAGCTAGCTGTGTGTAAGTTATCACTGTCGAAATCTTGTCCGATGCTGTGTGTGAGAGATTTGTAATGAGTGCAAAAACAAATACTTCCGCCTGCTGCGAGGTTCGTGCTCTGATCTGGTTTTTGTTAGCAAAAAACAACAGTGCTGCAGACATTCACAGACAACTCAGTGAGGTTTATGGGTCACATGTTATGACTAACAGTATGGTTAGGAAATGGTCTCGAATGTTTAAAGAAGGGTGAACAAATATCCATAATGAAGATCGTAGTGGTCAGCCGAGTGTGGTGACAGACGATATGGTCGAAGAAGTGAGCCCCAAAAAAATCAGGAAAATCATCATTTCAGCATTGCTGAAGTTTCACGTTCACTTATTTAGGACACTGTGACAAGAAACCTTGTTTACAAAAAAACTGCCATCCAAAACAAAAAAACTCTGGAATTGTGCTTTTGCACAATAATGCTCGGCTTTACGTGGCAGATGGAACTGTTCAATGGTTGCAAAAATTTCGCAGGGAAATTGTTGATAACCCATCCTACAGCCCCGATCTGGCGTCAAGGGATTTTATCACATTTTCATGCTCCTAAAGAACAGGTTGGCATCCCAGCAGTTTGAAACTGATGATGAACTGCAGACAGGCATTAATGAATGGTTCAAGGCACTGGCGGCAGACTTCTATGACATTGGAGTTAAGAACCCGGTGCCACGATAAAAAAAAATGTGATGAAGTCAATGGTGACTATGTTGAGAAATAATGTGAATGTGTGGTTCACTTCTGGCAGCAATAAATCATTTTTGTACAGGTGGTTTTTTTTATTCTCAACCAGGACTTACTTAAAAACCCGCCACACTTTTTAAAGTCTTAGTGAAGAAACTATAATTTAGTGCAGACCTGATAAGGAGAACTCACCGGGAACCCAAGAAATGGTTCTTCTTGTCAGAAAATTCCTTCTATCCACATAAGAGTTCAAGCAACAACAAAATTTGCAGGGGATAAACAAACTTCAAAACAGAAATTCGAGATCACCTTGAGCGGCCTCACTGTATTAGAACCACAAAAAGAATTACATTTTAAAGTTTATATTTTATTTGAAATAGGCACGGGAGGCGAAGTACCAGACCTTCAGGACAACCCAGAGTTCACTGGGAAGACAACATCCGACCGTCCCTGACTGACAGAGGACTTGAATGCGTGACTGATACAAGTTCTAGCACGTATACCAAACAAAAATGTTTGTGTCTTAACAGGACATGTACCCAATTAGACTTATTAGAAACGGACGTATACCGAGGTACCATCGTACACTGAAGATAATTAATCTCCAAGATAACTATGTGTAATGACGGTTCCATTCTCCAAGATGTGCAAATGATGACCGAAAATCAGGCGAAGGTCAACATTTGTTAGCTGAAACGGGACAATCATCTGATAAGTAGCGTGTATATTCCTAGCCACACAGGAACTAGAGGTTTGACCAGACTGGTGCCACACAGGAACTAGAGGTTTGACCAGACTGGTGCCACACAGAAACTAGAGGTTTCACCAGACTAGTGGAGACATTACAGATGTCCTAATTATAATTTTTTTGGTAGGCTGAAGAGGGTATCTGGATTTTGATCTGTTGGTCTGCCATGTGAAGTGATCCTGTGTAATCTCAGAGTGGTAAACTTTCAGGTAGCCACCCAAAGGGTGAAAACTGCATTCGCGCACAGAAAAGCATCTCTTTTTATCCAATGTCTGTTCGTAGAACGACTCTTTATGGTGTAGAGAAACAAGAAATGTGATGCATGTATAACACAAATAATTTACACAATATTTTATTTCATTTTTTTAAAAGAAATCTACAAATGGTCATCTCAATATTCATTTTGAAAAAACAAAACACCTACTATATTAAAATGAAAACCTAAATTAAGTGTGATAGAAGTGTATGAGTGGGGTTGTTTGTATGCATTATTTTTTCAATTCTGGAGTAAGCTGTGTGGCACACATACTGCAGACTGTCTGGATACTTCTGTGGTACATGGTGGATGATGTGGTGTGAGGAACCTTGACTGATGTCAAGATGTGTGGTACTGTCACTTACAGTCAATCTGTATGCGGCCTTTAACGGCTGTGGTAACCTCTGGAGTCACTACTCGTTGTACCACACCCAGTCCTGAACAGTCTGTCACAGAAGTAACTCGTTTTGAAACTTCCTGCTCTATTCATACATTCGTTAGACTGACAGCATGCATCATGACAATGGACTTTTGTTTATCAGTAAATTTCAATAGATTTCACCCCTTCTTGATTTTTTCTTTAAAAGTCTGACAGAATGCTGTCCCTCTTTGGTGCCTGTCAAAAGTGAGGCAGACATCTTCGAACTGTCATTATGACATCACTGAGTTTTCTTCTGCACTGCAATGTCATGCACTTAACACTTTTGACATCCTTTACAAGAAAACTGACAGGTTATAGGACAATGGCATGGTTAGTGTCATCTCTATCACACTGTTGAGGTTTTCATTTGAAGCCCCCTCGTAGAATATGAAAGTATAGAAGTCTTTTAGATATCTGGAGAAAAGTAATCTCAACAAGAGCAATATGGAATGATGAGACTATGCTCCCACTCCCACAGCAAATTAAAGATGGTAATAAACTGAAATGAGGTGGACATAAGTAAATAATGAAAGAAAATACACCAGAGGCCGACAATGTCAGTCTCTAGCCCCACTCTTGTTTTGGGGAAACAAGAAACGAGATGCATGTAAAAACTCACATACAATTAACAAAGTATTCTTTTTTTTAAATGAAATTAAAAATCTTCATCTTAATGTTCATTACAACAGAAAAAACAAGAATGCACAATGAATAAATGGCAGTCAGATTCATCATATAGTTCCTATGAAATAATACTACAAAGACAAGTTGTGATCTCATCACATGCCGAGACATGGTTGCACACTGCAGGAGCAGCTCAAGCAGGGCTTTTCCCCAGTAATAGGCAACGGTTTGAAGTACTAGAACCAAATTTTTGGGGTACTGTGACAGACACTCTGCGGTGAGTACCAACAGCTTTTTAGATACTTTCTACTGAGCATTGGCAATTTTTTTCTATTAAAACAGCAAGCTATGTTTGTGACCAAATATTTCTAATAAGACACATCAGCAAGTGTAGCAGACGAGAACTATGACTCCAAAAGGCCACCTGTATCCATAGAACCACTAATGCATTTTGTCACCAAAAAATCATCAGGAAGCTTTGAAACATAGGTCAATCAAAAGACACAGAGGAAATTTCTGAGGAGAATCAGAACAATTTTCGATCATTTAAAGACATTCAGGCAAGTTCATGGACGCTACCTCAATGCTCCCACTTCCTGCTCTGGTACCACATTCTTCTGAAGGCTGCCAGGGCTTTGTTGTTACCGTCCCTTCGCAGTGCCCTGAAAAAGTCCTATATTTTGCTGCATGTTTTCCTGGTTCCCTCCACTACCACTCTCTCTCTTAACCCTCTTCTGTTTATGCCCTGCTGGTTTCCCAAACCCTAAAGGACGTGACCCACCACCATTCATTATCTGCTCTGTTTCCCCGGGTCCCATAGGAAACATCCCCAGTTTTCGTGGACTCTTTTCCTTCTTTCGTTTTCCCACACCTTGAATACCCAATCCCATTTTGGGCCCTCTGTTGTTATGACTAGGAAAGTGTTTGCTCTGCTCAATGTTATCTCCAACCCCTTGTCGACCCTCCTTAAACAAGTTATCTGCCTCACCAAATCCCCTTCTATGCATCCCTGTGTTCTGATTCTGAAAACCACCATTACAATCATTTACATTTTGAAAGCATTCATGATTCTCTTGCATTCCCCATTGGTTTCCTTGATTAAATCCTCCACCTAACTGATTGTTAATCACACCCCACTGATTTCCTTCATTGTTAATCACACCCCACTCGTTTCCCTGATTATTAATCCCACTCCACTGGTTTCCCTGATTATTAATCCCACTCCACTGGTTTCCCTGATTATTTTCTCCACCCGACTGGTTTCCTTGATTATTCCCTCCGGCCCACTGATTTATTTGATTATTCCCTCCACCCCATTGGTCCCCTGGATTATAGCCACCACACCACTGATTATCCACCTTATCAATTTCACCCCACTGGTTTCCTGGATTATTCCCTCCATTCCATTGGTTCCCCTGATTATTCCCCCCATTCCATTGGTTCCCCTGATTATTCCCCCCATTCCATTGGTTCTGTTGATTATTCTCACCACCCCACTGATTCCCTTGATTATTCTTTCCACCCCATTGGTTCTCTTGATTACTTTCTCCTCCCCATTGGTTTCCCTGATTATTCCCACTATCCCATTGGTTTCCCCAATTATTTTCACCACCCCATTGGTTTCCCTGATTATTTCCACCATCCAACTGGTTTCCCTGATTATTCCCACCACCCCACTGGTTTCCATTAGCACCTTCTCCCCACTGGCTTCCTTGATTATTCCCACCACCAGGGAATTCTGTCCCACACACACCCTCATTATCAATAAACCCACCACTGTAGTCACCTCCACCTTGTAAACCTTCATTGTTGTGCCAGTCCCCCCACTGATTTCCTGTATCCTCATTATTCCATAAACCACCGAATCTCAATCCATGTTGAGTGTGAAAACCATTAGGGTTTTTACCAAAGTTCAGAAAACATTCATTGTTGTCATGAACTCCCCACTGATTACCTATGTCCTTGTTATTTCTGAAACCTTTTGGTGGTACTCGTGGTTTCATGTTTCCATTAGGAAAATTCTTCCTTCCAATGAAATCATTCTCTTCATGATCAAAATTACCATCTGGGCGTTCAAACTCTTGAGAACCATCATTGCTGTGAGGACCCCGAGCATATTGATTGTTTCTAAACTCATCATTCATGCCGTTCCCGTTTTGGAAGCGCAAATTTCCTAATCTAGGGTGGCCAATTCTATTCTGTTTACCTGGTCCTGAGGCACTGAATCCTGGTCTAGGACCACCGAATCCTGGTCTAGGACCACCGAATCCTGGTCTAGGACCACCAAATCCTGGTCTAGGACCACCAAATCTGCTGCCTAAAAGAGGTCTCATAGGATTTCCTTGCAATGGCTGAGCTGCTTGGTTGAAGATAGGGGGCCGACGGCCGGTGAGACTTAGAAGAGGCACGGGTGCTTCCCCTAGAAGACCAGGGGTTGGCAAAAGACCTTTGCTTGTGTTCTTCCCACTGCTGTCTTTATCATCCTCCTTATCTTTCCCACCACCTTTGCTGGCAGTTTTCGATGAAGCTGGCCCACCTGATGCCAACTGTGACTCAGCACCTTCATCAAAACCAGGTGGCACCAGCAAATACCTGGCAGTCTCTCCCCCACTGACCATGACATGATGAAACAACTCGACTGCCGTCCGTTTTCTACTGACGCATAAATATCTCTTTCGGCCCTTACCCCGACACTTACTGTTCAAATTCAAACGGCGGCACTCATCATGGATGACTTGCCTCTCATTCAAACGGAATTCATAAGAAAACACAAGATCTTCCTGATCACCAGAAGACGCATAGTTCTCAATCACTTGCTTTACTCGCCTCTTATACTCCTCTGTGATTTCCTTCTTAGCACTAAGACCTAAACCTTCGCGGTTGAGTACATTACTCAGAGAAACTGGTTCAACAATTCCTGAACCATGTTTCCCCACACCACCTCCATACCAGCCCATTTTACGAAGAAGCCTATTTCCAACATTGTCGTCACCTATAACTTCATCCGACTGATCATACAGCTCGTTTAACATATCCTCTTTGCAAATCTTATTATGTGAATCAACTTCTTTCTTAGTTTTTATCACCCAACATATATCTTTTAGTTTCTGCAAAGCCTTAGAAGCTGCCATATTCTTTGCCGCCATTTTGGAAGGGCCGTTGACATCAGCCAGTACATTGCTTTCGATCTTCACGACACAGCGAGCAGCATCTCCCTTGAAAAAGTACTCGTATTCCAGAAGCATGTGATTGAAGTCGGCACTTCGACGGAGTGTGTGTGCTGGAGTGCAGTCTGGAGTAGGAGTAAATGGCTCCACAATCACAAAATCCTCCACCGGCTTCTGCTCATCCAGACGCCGTTTTAGACATCCAGATTCCAGGTTTGATTCCTTCTGCTGAGAAGAGATCTCCTTGATGGTGTTTGTCTTTGGGGGAGCCACTGGAGTGGAAGGTGGAGGTTTAGCTACACCTTTCTGTAGCGGCACTGGAGAAGGTTCAGGAGGAGGTGAGAGAAAAGGTTCCATTGAGGCTTCAAGTTCGCTGCTTTCAGGGTCAACTTTATTAATTCGGACATGAGGCATGAGAATCTTCTGTAAAGCTGCCTCGTATGCATTTGTCTTAGCATCTTTGATTTTCAAACCTCTGCCTGATCCGACAGAAACTCGATCTACAAACACATAGCATAGATAAGTACTGTTGCTCCTGAAAACGGTTACAGCTTCTGTGCTGAATTCAACTCGCACAGGGACCCTGTTTGCTGCAGAGTGGAGCTTATCCTTAGCATTAGGACGAGCAGTTTTCAAAGCAACAACTTCATACGCCAATTTTTTCAATTTCTGAAGCTGAACATCTTTCTCACCTTTCCAGGCAGCGAGATATTCTTCCTTGCTGAGAATCGGCTTCGCCTCTGGCGTGGGTGGGAATGAAACTGGTGATGGTGGTGGTGCCTTGTTGGCTTCGTTCTTTTTGTTGGCGGGGCGTGCAGTTTTGCTGCCCCCAGTACGCGCTAACGCTGCAGAAGGTACACTACTACTTGGCGGTGCTTCTCCCGGCCGCACAAACACCATACCAAAAAATGCTTTCCCTGCACCATAACTGGTTTTGACTCCTTCACTTTTTTGGCTAGCAGTCTTTGATCCTGCACCTAACGAAGCAGGTTTGTCTATACCCGGGCCACAACCAACAAACTGTGAAACAGGATTCTTAATACTGTCATCAGATTTAGACACGGTACCATGCTGAGAATCTGTCTGCTTGTCCATACCTGGACGGCTGCCTAACAACTGTGCACTTGTCTGTGAGACAAAACTACATTTTTGGCCGGCATTCTGTGAATCTGAATCTGAAGAAACCTGCTTGACCATACTCGTGAGCTGTGTAGCAACATTCTGAATATTGTCATTAGATGTAGACACGGTGCCATGTTGAGAGTTTGTGGTGTCTGTGATGTTTGATGTGGAAGTTGCTGATGAAGCTGTGGCTGCATCAGATGATTTTACTACTCCACGTTCTAAGACTTTATTAACTCCAGTAATCTCCACATGTGGAGAGGTATTCTCTTCTTTAACTGTGGTAATCTCTAAATGTCCAAGAGTATTCTCTCCTTCAAGGCTGGTAGTCTCCACCTGTCCAGCAACTTCTGCCTCTTCTTCAACAACGGTAACCTCTGCACATTCAGAGGTCAGCTCCTCTTTAACGCTGGCAAGCTGTGCTGTGGCCATACTTTCTAATAAATATCCCCCGTCCTTGTGTCGAACTACCTGTAAACAAAAAATTTACAAACATTTCAAAATACAAAGAAAAAAGACAAACACAGTAGTGGTCAAAAGTTTAGGACCACCTAGTGAATAGCTGAATTGTCCATACCGGTACAGTGTGTTGCTCTACTTACTGATAGTTAGTGCCCACTAAAGGCAATTTTTGCAGTTATCATTGAACTTAAATAGCAGTTGATGCATTACTCCATAGCAGGGCGGAAACAATTATGACTAACTAGGTGGTCTTAAACCTTTGGCCATCACTGTAATACATTTTCTGAAAGATAAGGAACATAGTCAAGTAAAGGACTCTTTCGGCACATCTGGCCTATAATGCTAGACCTATATTTCTAAAGACCACCTGGTTCTCAATGGGTGATGTAGTCAACATGCTGTCAGCTGCCTTTACCTCCCAGGTCATTATATATTAGCCATTTTAGGCTGAGTCGACCCGGGAGTCATGGTCAGTTTTGAAAACAAAAAAATCTGCCTCTAAGAGGATGTGGACAACTGACCTCTGGGCCAGCAGGTCAACAAAGAACACATTCAGCAACAGAAAGCTGGTGATCTCAATGAGAAAAATAACTAGTATTGAAATCGATACTTCACTGTGTGAGTTCTGGGGCCTCATTGTGGGGGAAAGGGGGGGGGGGGCCCACTGCCTCCCCATTTCTTCCACAAGGGACAGTGATGGACTGTGTTTTTCGTTAGGACAGGAACGGAGCAAATATGGGGTGACCCATTTGATATGAAGCTGAAACTAAGATTACCACTTATTAAGACTCACTGCCTTCCCAATAAACATATTTTAAAAGTCAACTAACTGGGGGGCATCCTTTGAAGTCAGACAGCATCTGCCTGCAAGACAAGGGACCAACAATCTGCATACAACTGATGCAGATTCGTATAGCAGATGTGCATGCAACACTCAGATTCTAGATCAAGACTAAAGTCTAGAGATGGAAAAACAACCGGAACATTCCACCACAATTTACAAGTGGTGACAGCTCAAAGGGAGAAGATATTAAAAAAATAATAAAAACTGCTCCCAGTGTGCGTTCCAGGGCACCATTTTGAAAAAGAAAAAAATTATAAACCCACTGCTTCCTAGAAAAAGAAGTTATAAGACTAAACAATTTGCTGAAATCGGATGCATGGGGGGGAAAGGGGTGCAGTGCAAGATATTGTATTGCAAACTGGCTGTAAACCACACAACACGTTGATCCAGACAGTCAACAGCAACCGGTGACCCAATGTGATAACATGAAGTATTTTGGAATTGTGATTTTCACGGCAGAAGGAATAGAAGCAATAAACAAGCTGAATCTAGGATAAAAAGCAGCATTTCATATAACGAAGAATGTTTCCGTATTTGTGTTACTGGAGAAAAGCTCTTAAAAACTCTATAGAGCAGAGATGTACAGAAGTGACAAACAGAATGAAGACTGATGAGAAATTCTGTAGAAGCTACCAAAGATATGGTTGATTTTAAAACAAAATTTCGTTTTTAAATATCCAGAAACCATAGGTTGTAAACCCTTTGGCTCGATACTATGGTCATCACAACCCTTCGGCCTTGATTCTATGATAGGTACTGTAAATCTGGAAGATATGTGCCTTTTCTGCCTACCCCCGTGGTGTGAACTGGACCACAAAGAGTTTGTCACCCGGTCACCGTGCAGTCAGGTTTAACCAACTGAGCTAGCGCGCCAGGCGAGATATGGTTGACAGAAGAGTTATTAGAATAATCCCCATCATCATGTGCCATACTGATAAGCAAAGTTGGCCATGTTTCACCATATTCCTCCTAATTCATTATCAATATTAATAGCTCTTCATTTTTTTTTCTGACAGACCCTGTCTAAAATTTGCACAAGGCAATGTCCTGGGAAATAAAGGTGACCAGCATGATGTCAGCCACATCACCCACTGAGTGCTGACCAGTCTAAAAACATATGAGTCTAGTGTCATTTGCCAGAGGTCAATGGTGTAAACAGTGTCATTAAAAACAAAGAACAAAAAAAAAAACCAGTATTTGTTGAAACTGGAAGTGTTGGGCCGACAGCACAAACACCGCAGCTTAGCTGCAAACAATAATATAACATGCCAAAGGTCCTCTGAAGGGTGAACGCTGAAGAAGAAGACTCATACATGATAATAATATGGCCTATTATGAAGGAATAACACTCCACAACCAAAGTGCAGTATCTGACATTCAACTACCTACATTTGTAACTACAGTTTTATAGAAGTAATCTTTCTATAACATTTCTTACCTACAAGTAAGACAAACAGAGCAGCTTAATGTGAACCTCTCACAAAGGACTGCTTATACGCCTGCTGTTTGTCTAACTTCTTCTCCTGCTCAACCTCCTCCAGTATACCGTTGCTTCTCTCACGGATCTCCTGCATGACACCACTCGGGTAAGCGCAGCCATACACAGCTACATTGATGAAACATCGTGAAAGGCAAACTAGTCTATTCAGAGGAAGACTATCTACATTAGACGCTAAGAACTTCCTGCGTAGCCTCCATTCTGCATTGCTTTCGAATTCGTCTTTCAGACTATCTATGCTAACATTTGAAGCCATATTCTGCTGGTTTGCCGATTGTCTGCCCATGACAATTATATCACACTGCTACAAGATGCATCTGGAAAATAAGACAGTCTTTTAAAAATTAAATTTACTGCCATTTTTTAAAAACATGGTAAGGATTTAATGAGAAATAATTTCTATGGGCGAAATACGCCAAAGGCTCAGTGCCACCACTGTCCATTTATAAAATCAGAGACAGTAATAACACAATCTATATTAACTTCTTTGCAGCATTCTAGGCTTTTAAGATTTGTTGCTGCAGACATCACCTGGCTCCATTCATTTGTGGTTGGCCTTCTGCTTCCAGTAGGTGACTCCAAGTGTTTACAGATCTATCTGGTAATGACTTCTCTAAAGTCTTCTTGGTCTGCTTCACATTTTTTTACTGCAGTTTTTGTCTGCTATCTGCCACACTCCAACCATTGCAATCTATTAGCCATAATGATGCCAGTAGTTAGAGGTGATTTCAACCGATTTTGAATTTAGTAGGTTCCAAAGATTTAACACAGGTTTTTTTTTATCTTTTTTGTTGTACTCCATGTTTCAGTCATTTATCTGACACTTAAAAAATGTAATACAATGTAGCTGTTTCTGCTGATAAATGTAGGCACAAACCCAGTAGTAATACAATGTATCACCTTCTACTGATTAAAAAAAAAAAAAAGCCAGAAAAAAATACAACATATATAGCATGAAGGTAAAAATTGCTTGGCAGAATTCCAAACTGCTTCATCAATATTAAAATGAGATTATGTCAAAGGCGGCTTCAGAGTATATAGGCTCTCTTAACAAAATGTATATTTCATTCATAAAACAAAGTAAACATAATCAAATGTCAGATACTGCCACTGAGGTGTGAAGTGTTAGACTACATATTCTAGACCACACACAAAAATTGACTACAGTACTACAGCCACAACACAATTTACCAACACCACAAATTTAAAATAATTAACTAGGACCACAACATAGTTAACTGAGGCCACAACACAATTAATTGGTGTCACAGCGTAATTAAATTGGACCACAACATAATTAACTGGGTGCTATAAATAGCTGTTAAGAATGCAAAAATTAGGAGTAAAGACTGGCACAGTCAGACACAAGAGGCATACAAGGCTTATAAAGTTTAAAGTCCTTTCACCGAACAAAGAGCTGGCCCTATTAACAGCAATTTGCTGATGTATATATGCTGAGAGGGGTATCTGAGCAGTTATGGGCATTTCTAGTCCAGTGGAGCTAAACCAACTCCTTACTTACTGGGGTTGCCTGTTACCCATTTTTGTTGGCACATATCCATCTTTCTAGATGATAGTGTTAAAGCATTAGTCCTATTCTTCTTCTCAACATTCCCTGGTTGTAAGCACCAGCTGTTAGCTCTGGCAGAAAGTTCTGTTCTGGCTGATATCAACTTATAGATTTCAGTCTAGTTGCAAAACTTGAATCATGGAAATCTCTTTGATAGATCTGGCATGCAGATTTTTGGTTCCTCATAGCTCAGGCATATACGTGCTCTGACTTTGGAGAAAAGTTCCTAATTAGTTGCTTGCCCTAAACACTAACGCAGAGAACCCCCAATAGTCAAACATAATTAATAGATTAGGGATGTTACGGTTAAAAATACACACACCAACATAACTAACACTACTATAATATTGGATTTTCTCTGAGATTCCAGGGTTCCTCTTGTTTGAGGTGAGCTAAAAATGTAATACACAATTTTATGTTCATTGCCCTGTTTCATGCGTTTGAACGCTTGTGGAAAACCAAGACAAGAGACAAAGCAGCCTGCTTTTAAATCACTTCTCACTTAATTCGAAAGCACCATGGAATCATTAAACTATTTATACAATAAATATAACCCATAAACAGACGCCGGCTTTATCCAATCCAAACTTAATTTTTTGAGTAACTTTAATTTCAGTTCAAAATGACCCGAATTGTCTTCAAAAAATGTATCTTTATCAAATCATTTTAAAATTAAAAACAATGATCAATGAGTGGTTGGTTTTGAAAGAAATGCCTACGTAGTCATATCCGCACATTAATCTGAACTATATTAATTATTATGAAGTAATTTATCTGTTTCAGTGGTTTAAATTCAAAATTACTGAGTGTAGGCTAGGTGTAGTGTTTCAATGGAGCTGCTGAGAAGAAAAAAAGACGAGAAGTCAGAAGCTACAGATCAAAGACAAAGTGTGACAAAGCCAGAGAATTCACATTGCTTTTTCATTTTCAATATTACCGCTGAGGGTTACTTTATTTAATAAAACTCATATACACTCCACATTTAGCAGTTCCATGCTATAGTTACTAACTCATATGTATGTTTTATTACTTGCTTACATGTGTGTTCTACCACCATAAAATCTATGAACCGAAAAATTAACAAATATTTTGTTAGATCGGAGCGAACTTTCCATCAACCATTGAACAAATCGACGTCATTGGCGCAACTACCGGAAGTTGAAATGCTTCCGGGTCACTGCCATCGCTTCTTGTGTTCCAAAATATTATAGTCCACTTGCATGGTCGATTCATGTTATTTTATCTTAGCCTTAGTCAAGGCTTCAACTTCAGTGCAGTCGTGTCATCCCAAACGTGCTCCGTTTCAATGGCAGTGATAATCAATTGAAATGTCCCTTGCTGTCTAATTTCCCAAACTGGTAAACAAACAATTAGTCCCGCCACAAACCAGAAATATGCGCACGCAGCACATGCATTTGGCAGGTGTCAGAGGCGTCAAAGCCAACAGTTGCCACCATCAATGCAGTTTGTTGTTGATGGAAGTAGTCGGTCACAAAAAGTTGGCTATCATCATCATGTGCCCTGTCAGTTGGCGTAGACGCTCATGCATCTCCACAGATCACGATCCCTGGTTGCCTGGAACAGCTCTCTTGATGATATCCCTCCATGCCATCGTTTCAGCCTATCAAAAATAATTTTTCTGCTCTGCCTCTACTCCTCTTTCCACTGATCTTTCCAGTTGTCACGGTGTTTTCCAATGCCTATGTTCTCATTACGTGCCCAAAAAACAGTGTCTGTCTTTTTCTTATTGTTGTATATGTAGATATACTTATTAGCTTCTTTCAAACAATCGTTGTTAGTTACTTTAGCCGTCCAAATTATTCGTCTCAGAAACATCTCTGTTGCTTCCAAGTTCTTCTTAATTTGATCATTGACATTCCAAGATCCACTGCCGTACAGCAGAACAGTTTCTATGTAACATTTCAGCACTATCTTTCTGACATTAAATGAGAGCGACTTATTCCATAAGATATTTTTCAATTTCTGAAATGATGCCTTCGCTTGACCTATTCTGCTTCTAATCTCTGTCACACATTTTCCATCTGATGAGATGATTTTTCCCAGATATTTGAATATATTGACTTGTTTAAGAATTTTTCCTTCGATTGAGATAGCACAATGTGTTATCTACTTCTTTGATATAACCATTTCTTCTGCTTTCTTAATTTTCAAGGAAAGTCCCTTTTTTGACTAACTGACTGACTTTCTACCCCTCTAAGACATCACACAAGCGATAAACACCCGATGACACAATGTGCCAACATGTGAGTGAGGATCACCGTGGAGAGGTCCCAAAAACCGCGTTCAGACAATTGGCTATTTTATGGCCTGCCTATATTGCGGCCCCTGGCAAAAGCCAGGTTGCAGCTTCAAATGACAAAAAATTTTATCCTAAAAAGGACCAAACTGAGTCCCTTTTTAGCACTCTCTATCTTCAAAACACTCAGCAGTTGTAAATCCGTTGCGATTTACAAATTTGGCTATACACACGTATAATTATTACATAAGGTATTTCACCAGCCCACGCGTAAACCCCTACAGACCATATATGGATACCGCGACTCAACCGCTGAACAAAGGAAAGGCATTCCGCGTGAAAAACAGCTTACAGTGCTACAGTAAGGACTAAAATGTTAATTTATCTGCTTCTAGTTAGTTAGTTAATAGACAGATTTTC
>CAJHNH020001746.1:484805-557305 GCA_905116865.2 Candidula unifasciata
TCACCCCATGTGAGTATTCTCGGCAATGCGCTCTCCAGGCTGACCCAATGGCCCTGCTGCGACTGTTGAGCTGCTTTCTGGACCCGAACCTCGTTTTCGTTGTCCCTCACCGTTTGTATCACCATGTCTCGGCGCTCTTTGGCTGAGGCCTTTGACCACCAATTGACCTTCCCGTGCCCTAGGCCTCGACGGTCGGTTTGTGTGTAACCCATAATCTCCTTCAATTTTAGTGCGTTCTGAGCAGATTCAATCGCATCGAGGACTCTCCACTTGGAGACTACCTAACTACCACATTAAAACACCACTTTCCGCTTGAACGGAGCCAATGACATTCATTTAGTGAGAAAAGGAGATTAAGAAGCTGACCAATTAAGAAATCAAATGGTACATTGTTGTACGCGTCTTTAAGATCGGGGGCGGGGCTGAGTAGTCCGAGTGGTCTCGAGGTATGGTGTTCACCCCGAGTGCTGAAGGTCACGGGTTCACGCCCGGAAGTCACGTAGACTTCTAGTATTTACCCCTGGTCCCTGGGTAGTACGATCGGACGCCCATGTGTATTCTTGCGCACGTAAAAAAAAATCCTTTGGCAGTTTGAAATCGAAAGGAGTAGCCTAACGGCGCTGCCTGGACAAAATCTGAAGTTAAAAATCTACCCACAAGTATTTCAGATTCCATGCGTTTTGTTGCATGCAGGAATTTGCTTAGAATTTATGAGAATCTGCAGGTCGTTTTTTATATGCGCAGTAATGGTTGCATCATCCGCAAATAGAAAGTCATTGAGGCATCTTGTCTCGTACATAACATTGTTTTCAATACCGTAATCTAGAAGAAAGTTGAATTGAGTTGAGTCAAGAATTGACATCATAACACTCGGGGCAGTCCCGTGCATGCTCCGCACTCATCGTCAGCAGCCAGCGCAGAGTTCCAATACTGATGGTACCAGTAACAATCTGGTTAAATGCCTGTCTTGCCTTTCCTCTGAGTTTAGTGAGCCAGCCAGACCCTCTGGCCACACCCAGGTGTCTCATTCTCTCCAGGCCATAATAATCTCCTTTCTCCACTGATTCTGTTGCTTGTTCCCAAAGGGCCTTGACCACATCTACCCTGTCATGTATCAATTTAATCATGTATCAGCACTTTACCAAAGGTGATTTTTAGGGTTATGATCCTAAAGGCCACCCCCCCCCCCTCAGTGTTGAATGATTCTTGCCAGGATTAGGAAGTGGAATCAGGTAGCTGCGCATCCACTCTTGTGGGACTGAAGTTGTTCCTAAGCTCTGGTTGAAGTCATCTCCAACAGGTCTGCATCACTCATGACTTTCATGTGGGAATATCTAATATTTGCAGCCAGCGCAGAGTTCCAGTACTAATGCTACCGGCTGCATTTTGGTTAAATGTCCACCTTGCCTTTCCTCAGTGCAGTGAGCCGGTCAGACCCTTTAGTTATAACCAGGTGCATCATTCTATCTAAGCCTTAACAATCTTGTTTCTCTTCTGACTTCGTTACGTGCTCCCAAAGAGCCTTGACCATATCTGCCTTGTCAGGTATCAATTCCCCACCCAGAGGTGCAGATCGAGACAATATGTCTGCCTGTTCATTCCCCACGACTCTGCCATAGCCTGGAGAAAAGATAATCTAGGAGATAGTGGGAAGTAAGCGAATAAAAGGCAGATAGCGATACAAATGGGAGGGTAACGTAAAATAGTGTGCATCCAGGGGAAAGGACAGTGCGTATTGGCGATTCATCGTTGCCAATCTTCATTGTAGTAACGACACCCGATTGATGGAATAACAAAAAGCAAAGATATTAGGCAATCACAGCACGCTCAGCAGGCAGAACAGTCAAAGAAGCCAACGGCGCCTTATCCATGACAACCAGCAGCATGACGATGGGGGTGATGGCAGTGACGCAAGCGCTTGCCTGGCTTGAAACAGAAAAATACACCCGCGTGTGTATACTCGGTGATTCAATGAGTATGATCCGGAGGGTTCATGCATGTTCGGTGCGAAGACAATGGTTTGAATCATTACAGAAGTCCACTGTGCGTGGAGTCACCTTTATTTTTGTTCCGGGAAACGCAGACGTCGATGGAAATGAAAGAGCTGACAGGTTGGCTGGATCCGCTATCACTACCGACGCTCAGCTTATGGATCATGCTGATATTATTAATGCCCTCAGAGAAATGGGAAGAATAGAGGACTTTGGTGGCAGTGAATCCATATCACTCGCCAGAATGGCAGACTTGGGAATTGAGATCGGCATAGCAAAAAACGAGACGCACACCAGACACGCCAGAAGACTTGTTAATCAACACAGAACTGGTACTATTAGCCATCGGACGTTGGAGTTCATACTGAGGGGAAGATCTGAACACCTATGGACATGTCCGGAGTGCAATGATGATAACCCAACTAACTAACTAACTAACTAACTAACTAACTAACTAACTAACTAACTAACTAACTAACTAACTAACTAACTAACTAACTAACTAACTAACTAACTAACTAACTAACTAACTAACTAACTAACTAACTAACTAACTAACTAACTAACTAACTAACTAACTAACTAACTAACTAACTAATTAACTAACTAATTAACTAACTAATTAACTAACTAACTAACTAACTAACTAACTAACTAACTAACTAACTAACTAACTAACTAACTAACTAACTAACTAACTAACTAACTAACTAACTAACTAACTAACTAACTAACTAACTAACTAACTAACTAACTAACTAACTAACTAACTAACTAACTAACTAACTAACTAACTAACTAACTAACTAACTAACTAACTAACTAACTAACTAACTAACTAACTAACTAACTAACTAACTAACTAACTAACTAACTAACTAAACTAACTAACTAACTAACTAACTAACTAACTAACTAACTAACTAACTAACTAACTAACTAACTAACTAACTAACTAACTAACTAACTAACTAACTAACTAACTAACTAACTAACTAACTAACTAACTAACTAACTAACTAACTAACTAACTAACTAACTAACTAACTAACTAACTAACTAACTAACTAACTTACTAACTAACTAACTAACTAACTAACTAACTAACTAACTAACTAACTAACTAACTAACTAACTAACTAACTAATAGCAAAGATACATTTGTGCGCATTGCTTTCATTCTGTGCACATGTTTATGAACAAAACTGGGAAATCCCTGTTAGATGCTCCGGTTAGTACAGTCACAAACCATCCAGTGATGTCAAACAAGATACAGCGGATAAGTTCAGCTGAGTCTCTAGAACCAAGTATTTTTTTTGTCATCGTATCTGCGAGTAACATCGCTAAACACTCATCTAGTCTTGGCCTTTCTTGATACAATCACTTCAACGATATAGAAAAGCAGTATTTATCTCCAACGTTTCATGCACTGTTGTTATCTTATGAAAAAGGTTCGTTTGGTCATTGTCATACAAGTGTTGACTGAGTTAGTTCTATTCCAAGTTCACATTCACTCCTCAAATGTTAAACAGAACTAAACGTTTCCCAGCCGCGCTGCTCGGAAACAGAAGCACCCATATATGAACCTTTGAAATAATGAAATAAAAATCCTCTGTTTGAACAAGCGCTAGAAAAAATTTAAAGTATAATTAAGACTGTATGCACATCTGCAGGGACAACTCAATAGTATCATCAAAGAAGGAAAACAAAAATACAATATAGAAATAACCATACAAGGTGTAATACAGACTGTCTGGAAGTTTCAAGAGTTTGTAATAATTGTCAACAGTTTGGGGAAACTTTATTTGTTTGAGAATAATATAGGAACAGCAAAACAAAAAATATATCATACAACCAAGGCGATCAAAGAATATTCCCTAACACTGTGAAATTATTATAACAGGAATACTGAATAAATCAATGATTTGATAGTAATGTATGTGTGGTGATCCGTCGGAAAATTGATTATTACATGACAAACCGCTAGGAGGATCACGAGGTATTAGCGAATACTGAATATATCAGCGAAGGGATTTTGTGAGTGAACCAACATCAGCAAGGTTACATCGTGACAAATACAATACTACAAAAGTTACATCGTGTGTACGACGATGGAAGCAACATCGTGATAAACACTCTGCCAGCAAAGTTACATAGTGAACAATACTGTACCAGCAAAATAACATCTTTAGACATAACAGCAAGGTATACGGTCACTTTGATCAATACTGTATCAAGAAGGCTACATCTTGAGTAGTACTATATAACCAAGGCTTGCGAATTGAGTAATACTTTTCCATTAAGAGAACATCTTGTGTAATAAATCATCAGCAAGACAACCATCAAAGACATTGAAACTGAATACCAGTTATAGACAAAACTGCCTCTTTACAATCCGAGATTAAAGGATAGTATATCAGTTGTTTCACATCGATTATTGAGTCATTGTAAGCCACTGTGCTACAACGAAGATTCAGGGATTTTAAAAGTAATCTGTAAGCCATTACCCGGCAAAAACTCCAAGATTGAATATTCATAAAAATAATATAAAATTGTGTATTTAAAAAAATTGTGTTGTAATAACCCAATTTTTGATACTACCAGGTTTCCGAAGTTCAGATATGTACTGTGAGTTCAATAACTGAGCCGGCTACGTCTACGATTGAGTAATAGTGTATAATCACTGCGGTAAAAACAAAAATGATGTAATGTGCAAACAGACCGAGATAGGATGCACTGACGTCTGCGCAGTAATATAAAAACAGTGCTAGGACAACTACGGAATAGCAATACACAAGCTGAGACACATACTTCTTTGGGTGGTAGACACAGCGTGGACTGAAGGTTGAACTGAAACGCTATATTACTTTTTAACTTTTCACAAACAACAATGTAACCCAGTTTTCGGCACTAACCCAGTTTCGCTTTGTGCTTTCGGCCAGAAAAGAATACACAAATCAACAGACCTATGTAAATAAGCAAGAGGATGAACTAATTACAATCAAATAAGAAAAAGGAACGAAAGAAAGAATAACTGCTGACTAGAATAATGTGAATTACCAGGCGTATTTCTGGTGTTTAAAACATATATTGAAACTCAAAGGAAGTGTAAGATTATTTTATACCTTGAAAGTCGTGTGATTCCAACTTAAGCCTGACAAGTACTGAGTCGACACTGATTTAACAAAGTACTATACATTTTTAGTAAGTACTTTGTCAACATAACGAAGTAGGAAAGTGCTTTGAATTCAATAAAAAATCTGGCGCGCTTTCAAAACAGTATATGTACATTTTTTTTTAAAGGGCTACACGTTATCAAAAACAGTAGAGAGAGCATAGCGTGATCTGGTTTCAAAAGAAGCCCGAGGTGGCGATTGCTCTGATGTTTATATAAAATAGGGTGGGCGAGAGAGCATCAGGCAACAACAAATACTATAAAAACATTTCAAGAAACCTACCAGATTTTACGAAAATACCAAGTGTTTTATTCTTAAATATCTTTTGAAGCACTAACAAAACAATATCCAGGGCTTCGACATTAATAGTCAACACAAACACTGACAGAAAACTCAAGTTTACAAGAAACAAAGCCTAGCGAGCGTCTCGATATCGGTTACAAACACTGCAAGTGTTCTTACAGCAGTTACGAATAATAAAAGTATCTTAAAATCACTTACAAATCTGGAATGTACGCCAGAGAGTAATCATAGAAAGTGCCGAGAAATTGACACAAGTGAGGAAAGTACACGAACATTGACAACAACTGTAAGTGCTTTAACATCAATTACAAATCTGGAAAGTACGCCGGCATTAAGAGTTCATACAGAAAGTATTCGCAGTTTAGCACAAGTGAGGAAAGTACATTAACATTATCAACAACATTGGGTGTTTAGCATTAACAAAAAAGCTGACCAAAGCCCTGATATACAGAGACAGTTTCGTATTTATAAGAAAAAGAGAAGAAAATACATAATGAAAAGCTTACAAATGTCGTTAGCCGGCTGAGGAAAACACAGTATTGAACACATAATGTAAAGGATACAAACAGACATCGTACAGGCCAAATGGAGTCTTGAACTGTATTGGAAATCATGAGCATATCTGAAGACACACTGACTCTAAGAGAGGATCGCGCCCGAATTTTGATACATGCAGGCAAACAATTATGTACAGATACTGGTATCGTCGGAGCTAACAAAGAGGATCGTAGAGCGATGATCATAAACGATAAAAAGCGAGATGATAATCAGAAAGACGAATATGTACCAGATATAAGTGTATATAATCATGGAAATGACCCAGAAACATATCCTGTAAATAACTTACTACACTGCTGCGGCGGAAGTGTTCGAGATGTAGATCGGCTGGAAAGAGATTGTCTCAGTGCGCCTGCTAAATACACACAACACAACACGAACTCTTACCCGGGCGTCACTTATTATAAATTGCGACGCCATCTTGAAAAACGCTATCACAAAATCAAGAAAACACAACACGTTCATCTATATTTTGGAAACGACGTCCACAAAACAAGGCTGGAGTCTACTAAAGTGAATAACACAAAGCTGAATAAAGGGAATAACGCGAGCAAATACATAAGCATGCTAACAGCGAGCCAAATGTGTTGGGCACAATTATATGTGTGTTATGATAGTAGCGATGATGAAAACGACAAGACAACATTAGGGCTTTCAACAGAAAAGGATCACACCTGTTCACCGTGTAATAACCGTAATAACAGTCGTTATTTAAATGATAGTGGCAGTGATGCTGATAACGACAATGAGGGTACAAGATCAAATGTTGACGGTTCAGAAGGGGAAGATGCAAAATCGAGAGCAAGCGAAGGTTCCGAGAGTGAAGAATCATACAGCGGAGACGAAACAAGAAGTGCAAATGCTGAAGTTCCAGAAGCGTGTTACAGTAAAAGTGACAGCAAAAATGAAGAAAGCAAGGAAACCGAAGATACAAATATGGTTGCTCACTCGGAGACCGACTTCCTGTCTGATGGCAACAGCGAGGAAGGGAATGATACTGAATGCAGTGTCGATTTTGAGAATATCAGTGGCTCCATCTTCTGGTCTGAGGACGTTAGCAATTATAACCACATTGATGATGATGACGATAATGCCGATGATAACAAAGACACCACATTCTGTGAGAACACAGTTAATGAAGAAATTAATGATTTCTTTCTCCGGAACTGTTCTGCTGCGAGCGCCGGAGATAACCGTAAACAAAATTCCCCTCGAAGTATCGGATTATTGACAGGTCAGTCAGCCACAAGGAAAGGACACAATGCTCCGTTTCTAGACAATGACCAAGGTATACTTGGATCTTCCTCATTTCGCGGAACAATTTTTCCGAGTCTGATTCGCGGCAAACCGTCAATGCCATTGAAAATCATGTCACTGACATCAAACCCCTTCGATAGCTATAAGCGAATGTTTGATGCATTAAAGGCGAGACTATTTTCAAATATCAACGAGAACGATCAGGAAAACTGCAATGCTGGAAAAGATCGAGGCTGTGTGCGAAGAAGTGTGTCGATAATAAATAATGAAAGTATGTCTGATAAAAGTCGAGTCTTGCATATCTCGTCAAGTGACTCGGACATCTGTAAAGTCGACAACAATGAGAAGAGCACAAGTAGCAGCGCCACAGAGGCGGATGAGACGTACAGAGCCCTTCCTGCTTGGTGCGACTGGGAGGCTGAGTTCGACTGTGATTATCGTGGAGGACGTTCTCACAAAGACCCTACTATTTCGGACGGCGTGGAGCTGACCAGTAGTATCAGTCGCGAAAACTTGGATAAGGCCGATGCAAGCAAAAAGAGTGATCAAGACAAGATACGAAAAGAAGCGAAAAGTAAGCATTTCAGTTCTTGCAAACGGAAAAGGGGCAACGGGACGTCTTCAGTGTATCAAGAAAAGACAGCCAGTATTATAAATAAGTCTACAACAAACGGGCCAGCGAAAAAGAAGCAAATCAACTTTAAATTCCAAGGCCTACCCAAGCAAATTCGGTATGAGAACATGGACAACACAATGTGCGCTGTACAGACGGACAATGCAGCACCAAGTGAAAAGGACCGCAAAGGTGAACACCATCAAACTAGCACCATCAGTTCCAGGGCAGGAAAACGGGTCTCACTGTTACATCAAGAGAACCAAACCGTAATCATTAAGCGGGACGCTGAGGACATTGATTCTTTAGAGGAAACTGAAGACTCGCAAGAAACTGAGACAATTTCAAAAGATTGTCAGAAAAAAATGCGTAACAGAAAAGACACATTCAAAAACGATTATCGCGAACGAACAAATAGGAAAAATGCAAGCGTTACAAAACAGTCAATACCATCTGGTGACAATGTAGAAGACAGTGAAATGCCAGTCGCTGCTTTGGCTGTGTTTATAGCCTCGCAGGAAAATAAAAGAACTACATCAGAAGGTTCTTCAGATACAGCAAATAAAGAATATTCTCTGTCCGGAGCATGTTCTTTTTCAATGGACACAGAGCAAACACAAAAAGAAAATATAAATCGACTAGACAAAGGTACGGAAAAGAGATTAATGTCGTCAGAATTTGACAATCAAGCACTGGATGCTACGGGAAAGTCCGTTGAAACTCTAAGAGCCAATGAAGACATGCAATCTGAAAAAAAGCAGAAAGATTCTGGTAGACGTGTTCGCTCTTTGCCATACTGGAAGATCGCTTCTGTCACATCAAAGAAAAACCAGTTGGGACCAAATGTAGCGATACGTCCTTGTAAAGATGGTACCAATATAGAGGGCACTCAAATGAAATCAAATCTGGAGTGGGCTAAGACTGCAACACCAAACATGTTCAAAGTTGTGTCCAACCGTTCCCCTAGGACGCAGTCAAGTCCTCATATCGAAGTAATACGCCCACGGTACTCTATTCTGGGATCTAAGGCACGCAAGCGTCGTCTTGACAACCAGAAAAGTGGGAAGTCAAAAGATAATATCCATAAAAATTGGTTGGGCAAAACAAATGTACAAGTGAGGAAACCTAAGAAATCCCCACCATGTCAAACGAAAGTTAAGAAATCTCGCTCTGAGAATTCCTTAACCGCTGTGCCTGGTAAAAATATACAAGATGTTCGTCCCGTACCAACTCTGCCTTCAAGTGGAGAGCATAGATGCTACCTTGAAGTGCAGAACAGACAGAAACTATCGAGCGTAAATCGTATAAATGGTACAGGTGTGGACGCGGAGCAAGCTTCCACTCGAACTGGTTTGTATAAAATAGACAACGATGATTCCAAAGTTGTAGCCGAAGACCCCGGAGTAAAGATGCTCAAGTCAGTTAGCAAAGATTATGATCATTACTACTTTCAAAACATGCCTTCTGCAACATCTCCAGACATTGAGAAAAAAAACAGCACGTCTAGTCCGGGGAGATCAATCCCTGACCGCAAAGAGAAACATCCCAGCAATGAAATTTATTTTATAACCATTCCTAAACGTCACGTCTCAGAGACGGATATCTCCGCTCGCAGCTCCCAAAACCCACACTCGCTAACTGATGTTTATTTTTCAAGAAACCCGAACAAGTACGAACTTTTGGAGGAGTCGATACTTTCAGAAGAAGAGTATACGTATAGCCACGTTGACGTGGCAACTGTCGAGGATGTCGATTGCACACTGGTATCGTTGAATTCTAGCTCGGATATGAAATGTTACAGTTCCAGTCACGATGAAGAAGATATTGTCTTTTATGATGACTGCTTACTGGATCTTATCAACAAAAGAGCTGTCACACACACGGCAAATCAGGAGACTTTAACAAAAATCATCTTTAGTAACGAGACTGGGTCGGAGGTTATGAATTCCTTACCTGATTTGAAGCAAACTTTAACCATTAGTGATTTATTGGCAGAAAGTCTGTATCCGCCATCAGATAAGATTAACCCTGTAGAACCGAAACAACTTGAAGTTAATGTAATTGCAGAATTTGAAAATGCTTTCAGAGATAAACTCCAAAGAAAACGAAGAAGGAATAAGCGAAAATGTGAGCAGGGCGTTATAATACCACCAAACGGAGAACAATGCATGGGGGGCAATGAAAAGATGGGAAATGCACAAAGCGATTGTGATAAAACACTGAGGTGCCAAGAGATAGCGGGCGGAAATATAGCGCAATCCATAGTAATGGCTGCAGCAGAGGACACCACCTTTGAGACTAAACTAATGAATTACGAAAATCCGAATTTCAGAAAGTTTCGCAAAAGCGACACAGATTTCAGAAGCGCGGTTACAAATTCAAACGTGAAGTCAAACGTATTATGGCAGACTGACCACTCGCCCAACGCAGCAGAGCATCCTGTTACACGTGAAAGTAAACAATTCATTGATAATGAGCCAGACTCAAATCTACATTCAGATAACAACGATGAACTGTTTTCGCAATACAGCTGCGATTCTGAAGAAAGTGATGAAGATGAATATGATCCTAAATTGCAACATAAATTAGCATTACTTCTACAACGTATTGAAGACACCAACTGCATAAAAATTGTTTCAACTCAAGAATTTTATAAGAAGAAACATGGTACGGCAAGTTTTCTTAACGACCTAGCAAAGATGATAGATCGCAATTTAGAAAAATGTAATAAAAATGAACAAGATAACGTAAATAATGAGCTTAGTGTGGTTGCGAACGAACTGCGTGCGTCAAGTTCCCCCAGCAAAGTATCGAAGAAAGAGCAAGCATACACTAGAATTGAAAATCAAGGTGCAAAGAAAGCTCAAGACTGTGCAGGTGGTGGCAATCATAATGGAGAAAAACACTGCAAGTTTGATGAGAACACCGAGGGGGGTGAGAGTAAGAGTTTGCAAACGATGGGTTGTTTAGCTAGACACGTTCGGAAACAGATTTCGGACATGCATCGTCTAACTGAAAACGACGGTATGTCCTTGCTGAAGCCAGATAATATTTTATGTGCACATACCAAAGAACATCGATCTTCCCATGACAACAAAAAGGAAAGAAAAGCAACTGGGAAAAAAATACATAAAGGGTCAACTAAAAATGAAAGCAAGCAACCGCCCGAATACGACGACACAGAAACCGTTTACCGGTTGAGGAAACTGGAGGCGAAGAGAAAGAAAAACACCACCTGCAAGGACACTTTATTAGACAGCGCAATAGAAGGTGTGAAAGCACAAAGAAATGGCCAGTATAACATATCGCGCGATATCGAGTACAGCAACATGAAGTCTGGAAAGATGCAAGGAAATTTGTACAACACAAGCATGTATTCAGATTGTTCTGAAAGGTCGGTTAAAATGGAATATAATCAGGGCGACTGTAAAGAGGAAGACACACGCAGAAAAGTAAACGGTGATGATGATTATTATGACAGTGACAGCAATAATCTGGGGCCAGTTTCTAGTAACTCTAGCGCGCCAGTTTTCAGAGTTACAGATGTTCATAAATGCCAACCACTGTTGAATGGTGATTTTCACAGTGGTGAGTTCCAGGGTAGGAAAGATGCAGCAGGTAGCCAGATTTACCAAGATCGGGCTTCTGAATCAAGAAATGCTCATACTCTAGGAGGACCTGGCCACTCAGAAGTAGTCGGTCATAGAGAATCCATGTCGGAGTATAAGTGCACAAATCATCGTCTCGCAGAAAACGAAACTATTCACGAGACAGCTAAAAATGAAGGTGGCTACCAAAATGAAAACCTGATTTCTGCTGCGAAAGATAAGAGCGCGTTTAAAAACACATCCTGTGATTCGTGTTACTGGCAAGATGGCGTAGCTGGAGACGCGAAAGAAGACGCTAAATGTTCAGCACCAGACAAAAGTAAATTAGACGATGGTTATGAAAAATACAAACAACACCACAAGTTTAATTATGCATCTAATCATACGAAAAAAAAAGTTTTAAAGACAACTGGAACGCAGTATGATCCAGAAGAGATTGGAGCCGAAGATTCAAAGCAATCGTACACAATGGCGGGCGACATGGGTAGCTTATCAGACATCTACTACCATATACAGGAAAAGTTGTCAACTTGCGGCTCAGATCAAAACTTGTCTGTGAATTCCTCTTTTTGCCAGAGTCACACTGATGGATCACCTCTGTTCGACATAGCAATTCCCCAAGAACTCTCCTGTACTAAAGGTCAGGCAGTTTCGACTACGCTTCCCAAATTAGACTTTACTAAACCAAAGAAAAATGTCACTTTTCAGGACGATAAAACCAGAGAGGATATACAAAAATACACAAGTGACAAACAAATAGAAAATAATCACGACGATGGCGCGATTAGTAATAATCGAAGGGCAGCGAAACCACAGGACAGTCGAGTGCATGACAACGAAGTCTCGAGTAGAATCTGTAGTAGGAACCCAACAGTAATTAACAGCGGTCAACAAACGCACCATATGAAACGATGCATCAAAAAGAAACAAGATCATGGTGATGAATCTAGTCTGCCTTCATGTGAGTATGACGACAGGGAAATTAGCAGACCCGGTTTTGTATCATATATCCACAAACATAGGCGACAGAAGTCTGAGAGTGAAGCGGCGAAGGATTCCATGTCGGTATCATCAATAGATACTTTATCTCACCAAAAAAGCAAAAACAATAGAGCCACAGTCGGCAATAGCAAAGGAACGATATCACACGAACTATCACGGAAAGATGATCAGTTGTCAAGAATGGGCGATAATAGAAAAGAATCACTAACAGAAAAGAGTCTAATACAAAATCACAATCCGAATGTACCTAAACAAGTTACGACCAGTGGTTGTTGTAGGCATAACACTGATCAGGATAGGCTCCCTTCGGGCTGTCATCAGTCCCTCAAGGAAGACTGCGTGAAGCATTCCATAGTGAACCTTAACAGTAACGACAAAAGCGAGGATAGGGTCCAGAAATATGCCGATACAATGAACAAGCCCTTATATTCTTTAACATCTTCCCCAAAAGCCAGTGTTGACTATGCAATTTCAGGAAAGTCTAAACTATATGGCCCAGACAAGACAAAAGTCGTTCCAAAACCTCGAGTAGATCTAGGAAGTGCGCATCTACAGAGGAATGACGGTGTATCCGAAGTGTCAAAACAGTCGCTTGAAATTACTCGACAAGAATTTCAAATGCCGGAGGTTAAGCCTCAAGCGATCAAAAACGAGCATAAAGTTGTCAAAAACAAACGTGAAATGGCTAAAAGTGGTTTTAAAGTGGCTGGTAATGAGTCTGGTTTTGCCACAAATGGACAAAGAGTGACTAGCGGAAACACTGGTTTTGCTAAAGGTGGACAAAGAGTAGCTAGCAATGAGCCCGGTATTGTTAGAAGCGGACATAACGTGGCTAGCAATGAGTCTGGTATTTCTACAAACGGACATAAAGTGGCTAGAAATGAGCCTGTAGTGAATGAGTCAGATGTGACTAGAAAGTCCAGAGAATTAATTACACACCCAGTGAGTAGAATTTTGCCACATTCTAGGGATCATTCATCCCAAGATACAACGCATAAGTGGACAACTGACCACTTGTCGATGAACAAACTGGGTAAAGGCAAAAGAAGGCCTGTAAATCCCTTCACACTGACGCCTACCCGCGACCGGGAGGTGAATTCTTCACGGTCTGTAAGCTGTCACGACATGCGTGGTAACCTCCAAACATGTGAAGAACAAACCACGAAACAAAGAAGTAACTACACGTTCAATCATCCGTCTCCAACTTGTTTGTATCCTAAGCGAGATATCAGAAATATTCACCAATATAAAACCCAGGGAAATGAAACAGCCGTATCTCGAACAATGTTGACTAGCAAATCGCCACGCAGGAGTGATCACGAAAGCGAAACTCAAATGTCTTGCAATTCGTTTCGAGGAAATCCCAGGGATATCGACGATTTGTTGGTAACTCGTGAATATTCCAGCGAGGGGTTCTTTATTCCAGAAAGTGACGAGGAAGACAAAGTCAGCGGGAGATATCTCACATCGTTAAACCCTGTAGCTGAGAGATTTTCACCTGAACTGAAACGTAGAAATTCATTAGCAGATTACGACTTTCAGGAAAGATACCATAACATGCATTGGAACTCACCCTGCGAACATCCTATGGTGAAGTCTAGACAGAATGTGTTTGAAAACATCACAGACAGAACCACTATGGAATGCGACCAAAGAGGACAGTTTAGACCAAAGAAAGAGGCAGAAGAGGAGAAGATGTATTTGGAAAATAAACAACAAGAGTTACAGAAGGGGTTCCAGAATTACTGGAGTCAGCGGATGAAAATGAGAAAAGAAGAGTTTGAAAGAATACGTCATGAATATCGATCAAGTATTGGTTCAGCGGAAGATACCACAGCTACGAGCCAAAGAAATAGTTTGACTGGGGAAAGGTCTGCATTCAGCCCAAAGATCCCCAAAAAAGCAGTTCGATCTGGAGCGGATAAGACATACAGAAAGACATCTCCGTCAGAGAACCATAAGATACACAGAAAGAAAACGATGCCTGAAGAAGATACGATTTCTAGAAAGAAATCCCAATCGAGTGTGGTGGGGCAGCCACTGCGACTCTCAGACGTGGATGTCCAGATTCATAGAGTAGACAGTTCAACAGTTCAGCGCATGCGATCAAAGGATCGTGACATTGAACATCCCAGGCAGAAGATGCCAGAGTTTCCAGCCAAAGACTTATTCAAATTCGCCCACAAAGCTCTTCTCGGGTCTAATTTTCCAAAGGAATGCACTCCGTCAAGTGAGCTGGCAATGGCAAAGTTGAAAGAAGTTCCGGAAAATAAAAGCCCAAGCTTGTTGTCTAGAATTATCAATTCGTTCGCCCGCTCAGACAGAGTTCGTTTTACGGTTGGCAAAGGAGGAGTGGACAGGTCAGGAAGTTCTGAGCCAAAGGATAGCTTTATAGGCACGGATGGTTCTGGGGAGGGGTTTGTATCAGTTGCTGATATGCGAGGCCAAGTTGCTAAAACCTCCAATTATTGTGCAAACAGGGGAATTCATTATAGAAATAAACGACGCCAGAGCCATAGTCCTCAGATGTCTATTGCAGGACTGCGAGACCTCCGGTCGGATTATAATCAAAACATGAATTCTAACGCAAACAGTCAAGCCAGGCACTGTCTACGCAAGACCAAAAATAACCGGTATTTATTCAGTAATGCATTGAATAATCCCAGAAAGAACACATTAGCACTAGTCCACAGAAAACACTTGGATATTCCAGCGTTATGTTCATTGCAGTCGAGGAAAGTTTCAAAAATTCCGAAGAGGCCAAACAGAAGGCTACAATACGTCTCCGTAAATAAAGGAAAATGTACTATAGAGGTGAAATCGTGCAGGTTACCCAAACACTTGACTAACGAAGATCATCGTGTGACTGAGTGTGTTCCGACATCGTTGGTTACCAATGGTAGGGCGATAGCTCTGCTGGCTATGATACTAGCATTGTCTCTGAGCATGCGCTGTGAAGATTCCTTGATGCGACTTACATTTCACCCGTCCTTATCAGCTAGTGAACAAACCTTTTCTCCCCAAGAAACATATTATAGGGAAGCGGAGCTATCCTGGCCGAACACGGGACCTGTCTTCGGTAGTCTGTGATGGTCGCCACATGAAAGGACATGGATCCTAGAAATGTTTTCACATAATTGAATGTTATGTTCCCGATCAGGCAGGTGCTATGTTGCACATAACACTATGTTTGAGTCTTATATGCTTTACTATCAGGGTTCCTTTTTCCCCTTTAAAAAAAGATGCAGCACTCAACCACAAAGTGTCTTCAAATAGGTGCCGGTAGTCACCACTCAGTGTCTGTCAAGTAGCTCTGAAAAAGGTGCAGGTACTGTGAGCTGTTGAGTAGCACCAGAAGAAAAAAAAATCCCTGATTAACACACACAAACTCGAAGGCAGGTACCTCGTAGCAAGTAACTGTTGCACAACTGAACGGAGTCGCTATGGTTGTCTCTGTTAGATTCCAATTACTGACAGAAAGATCGACATCACAGCACACCGAGCATTCCCATAGATGTTCCGTCTCCCGCAGCAACCGTTTTAAGGAACGTTATTTCATTTATTACAGTGATTACACTTAAAGCGGCTGGATCGTTGTAAGATTCACATCTCAACAGTGCTTCGATGATTCGCATAGTGTCGTTCTTTCAGGCTGCAATCCCAAGGAGAAACGGAAAGGCTGGAGTAATATTTAAAAAAAAAATGAGGTCGAGCGGGGGGGGGGGGGGGTGTGGAATTGGGGAGGGGGGGGGGGGTCTAAGATACACAGTCAGACTGTTAATGGGGCCACTGGAATTGGAATTCTGCGCTTGATGCTGAAGATGGGGGCGGAGCGCTTAATGGAATATCCCAAGTGCTGTGATGTCGATTCTGAAATCAAAATTAAGCAGTTTATCGAGAATGATATGCGTTTACTTCTCTTATTAAAGCTCTACTGTTTGTGTCGGCCTAGTGTTGTGAGGAATAACTAAACACAAAAGAGTGACTCGAAAACTCAACGACGGAAAGGAAAAGACGACCATAATTACAGCTGAACGTTTTAACCAGAACCCTTTTCAACAGACTAATATAAAAACCGACAAAGTTGGCAACGAGACTTAGGTTGTGTTTGTCGACCAAAAACTCTTGTTGAAACCTGCGGCTGTGTTTATTTGTCGTCTTTTCCCTTCCGTCGATGGTGTTTCTAATCACTAATTTTTGTTTATTGCCGGTGTTGTTCATACAGTCTGTCTGTTATCATCTTTTCTAACTTTTGTCTCAGATGGTTAAGTTGAAGGCTTTTCTCATGCATCTCATTTCACAGGTGTTAATTTTACGTAGGACAACCTTTAATAATGGCACTTATAGCATAGTGTTAGTGTGCATAGATTGTTTATAATCTGTTTCTTGGCGCTCATACTTATGTTTGGATATCCTAATAACGGTGTCAGTTGATGTATAAGTGGACTGGCTCGATAGCTTCTTGTTTCTTTTTTTTTCCCGATCTATTTTGCTGTCCTCCGAAAATATACATACTAGATATTTAAATTACATTTCTAAAAGACATCTTTTAGGGCACATTAAGAGAATGTCAGATGACATAGGTTAAAACTGTATACACGAGTGAAATGAATGGTGGTAGACCACAAGGCAGACCAAGAAGACGATGGAGAGATAATGTCCAGACAGACCTGCAAACACTTGGTGTTACCAACTCGTTCATGGGCTAATTTTAATTTACTAATAACTAATGTTGGTTTCGAACTACACATACATCCACTGCTGTCTAAGCATATCAGGAGGTGAAGCCCTAAAGTTTTCCACGGTGTAACTCTCGTGCCACTTCGAAAACCACGTAAAAGATTTTTCCCCCCTGAACCGACCATCTAGGAAAGTGAATACATTTCAGTAGAATAAATTGGGATGGGGTAAGAACCAGAATGGCAGCACGCAGGAATTCCCACAAACCATCCACTTCCAAGTTCAGCAGTCAGCGAGTGTTTTAATACGGATGGTACCAAGTTGCATTTGGATTCTACGCACCCCTTGCCTTTCCCCTGAGCCTAGAGTGCATCGGGTCCCCTGGTCATTCCAGTTGCCCCATTTTCTCCAGACTAAGATGATCCATGTTGATGTGCTAATATTTAACCTCTGCTTTTGCCAGTTTGCAAACTGATAATGAGAACGTGGGGATTTGTAGTGAAGCAACTGTATCAGCCAATTTTGGGGAGCTACTTTACAGAGACCATATTTATGTTTGCTCTTTTATAGACAAATACAGCTCAATATATAAAATGAAGCACTACAGTAAGCAAAAATTTATGGCAACATTTTAAATGAAAGTAGTATACCAACTCCTTTTTGACCATTAAAAAAAAACAGGAAACAAATAAATTCAAATGTGGACATGTATGTTTAGCGAGTTGTTGCTGTTTATTTGTTGTCTATCTAGGATTGCATCTTGAAAGATTAACAACCGGCTACTCAAATGAAAATCCAACTTTTTCACCTGCGAAATGACGTGTTGTGAGAAAGGCAGTGAACAAAACTAGAAGACATAATGTGAGAAATGAAGAAATGACAAGAAATCATGGAACAACGTCCACAATGAAATTCACTGAGAAACAAAGACTGGAATGGTTTGACCATTGAATGAGAATGAATCAAATGATGCCAGCAATTAGAGCGTACAACATGAAAGTAGAAACACAAAGAGGTAGGGGACGACCAAGAAGAACATAGATTGAAGGAGTCACTGAAATCTTTGAGACTCCACAACATCACTGCATTCTGGGCAAAAGAGCGTGCCAGTCTGTTAAGTTTAAGTTTTCTCAATGTCAAAGAACATCTCTTCGGGAGCTCTTTCATTGGACAAACACGTAAAACAAAGATAGGTCCTACACGATCTGGCAATCGAGGAAAATTGGCCCATGAACAGCATCCTCTACCCAGAGCTGAGGTATTTTGGCAGTGTTAAACGTCACGGTGGCCTGGAGAGAAGGGTAGTGGAGGATACTGTTTCTGGAAAACTTCCCTGAAGGTGGATAAAGTTAAAAGTTGCGTATCCTTTACAGGACTTTGCAGAACCATACCCAGAATGTTTTGGCTGTTGTGGTTTGTTCTAGGCAAATTTATGTCTAGTAGTTTGCCAGAAACAAAATACAACAACAACAAAATAAGTAAAGGACCCTTTTCCACGCTTCAGGTGTATTGGGCATATAGGGCTAGAATTGGCACTCGATGGGTGATCTGGTCAGCATTATGCCGGCCGCCTTTACTTCCCAGGACTGTACCTGGTACCCACTCAAGGCTAGGAGCCAGGTTCATTTTTGAAAAAAAATCTGGTTGCATCAGAACCCGAACCCACGACCTTCTGATACCTAGGTGAGCGTCTAGCCGCTACACCATGGTGACTCCCTAACAGTACGACTCCGTCAGGAACCGAACACACGACCTTCTGATACCTAGGTGAGCATCTAGCCGCTACACCATGGTGACTCCCTAACAGTACGACTCCATCAGGAACCGAACACACGACCTTCTGATACCTAGGTGAGCGTCTAGCCGCTACACCATGGTGACTCCCTAACAGTACGACTCCATCAGGAATCGAACCCACGACCTTCTGATACCTAGGTGAGCGTCTAGCCGCTACACCATGGTGACTCCCTAACAGTACGACTCCATCAGGAACCGAACACACGACCTTCTGATACCTAGCTGAGCGTCTAGCCGCTACACCATGGTGACTCCCTAACAGTACGACTCCATCAGGAACCGAACACACGACCTTCCTATTCGCAGGCGAATATGTAAGCGCTACACCACGGCGGCTCCCGCTAAGTTGGATACAAGACATTAAGATGCATTGGGTATGAAAGCACATACGGTTTAGCAATTGGCTAGAGAAAGAGAGAGACCATCAGACATGCCATGGGGACATCAAAGTTCTGTAAAGAACCTGTTGTTTGATGATGATAATGATGATGATATCAAAGAAAAAAAAATTCTTGCCATACATCACAAGTAGAAGTAAGCTATCCGTGGCTGCGTGGTTAAGCCATTTGCTTCGCTTTGATTGTAGTGGGTACATTTCACAAATTGTGCCGTTCGTCTTTCAGTACCAAACAGAGAACCTGTGTGAGGCTGGATTTGATCAAGTGCACAACTTGGAATATGACACAATTTGTACTTTGTATATTTAATCAAATTATGAACAGTTTGGAGGCAACTGAGATGTAGTTCTTGAGAAGAAAGTTGTGAATACATTTGACTGCCAGAATAACTAACAACGATTGCTGGAAATTGATAATTAAAGTAAATATTATATACAACAATGAGAAGGAGACAAAGTTCTTTGGTCATGTGATGAGAAAGGGAGCACTGGAAAATATCGTGACAGCTGGAAAGATCACTGGTAGAAGAGGCAGAGGTTGGCCAAGAGAAATGATGGTGGATGGCTTAAGACAGCGGTATGGAGGAGTTTATTAGTGGAATTGATCCAGTACACCAAAGACCGAGATGCAGTATCCGCGCCTTTCAGTCGGTCCAACACATCTTATTTGCATGTTTAATGAAGTTGTAGTCAATGTCAGGGGCGCCACTCAAATGGATCTTTGACTGAGCTATGTCTGACACATTCTTATGGTGCCTTTTCTTATTTTTCTGTTCATCTACCCCAAAGCAGCACTAAATTAGACTAAGTAGTCCTATTCTTTGCCATAATGTGTAGTCTTCCCCCTGTCCCCAATTTTATTCACTTGGTGGTGAGCTACTTTACAACAAAGCAAACATGGTGAAGGCTCTCTGGAATCAAGTAAACCAGTGTTTCCCAAACATTTCTTAGTCGTTGCACCTTTTTTCAATAAAAATTGTCCACGCCGCCCCAACCTAAGTCAAAGTATGACTATTTGTATGTAACAGATAATAAAAAATAAAACTCTAGTATCTTCAAATATTTTGCGGCGCCCCTGTGAAGAGGTTGCTGATCCCAAGAGCGCCGTGGTGCACAGTTTGGGAACCAGTGAAGTAAACAGTGCACCAAAACAAACAGGGCATCCATATCTGGAAGGACTCAGCTGGAAGCCAGCAGAAGGTCAAGATGTGGATTTATAAATACAGATTGGATCACACAAACATACATACATTTATGTAAACATGGTGCACATACACACACAAACACATACACTCATAAGCCCCCGTGGTGTATCTGCTAGACAATCACGTACAAATCCAAAGGTCAAATTCGAACAGAGCCAGACTTTTAAAAACAATGACTTTTGTCCCTAGGTCGACCCAGCCATTGCTGGGGTACAAGGGAAGTAAAGGCGGCCAGTATCATGGTGACCACATCACCCACCAATACAAATAGTCTATAAAATATACATACAGAACTATATGCTCAATATACCTGAAGGCTTTATGCACAAAGACATGCAGACACAGAGGTGGATATATAGACACAGACATACATAAAGATAAATTACACTGACAAGCAAACAGAGTCATTCATACACACACAAAGACACATACAGACAGACACAGAGGTGGATATATAGACACAGACATACATAAAGATAAATTACACTGACAAGCAAACAGAGTGATTCATACACACACAAAGACACATACAGACAGACACAGAGGTGGATATTTATACACAGACATATATAAAGATAAATTACACTGAGAAGGAAAGAGAGCGATTCACATGCGCACACACACAGAGACAGATTACATACAGACAGACACAGAGGTGGATTTATACAGACATGCATAAAAGTAGATTACACAGACAGACAGGACACAGTAAACAAACAAATCACAGGGACTTTTTAAAAAAATGATTAGACAGACAGGTTTAAAGACATATACACCTGTAAAAACAAGGCAGACAGAAGGACAGTCTAACCGTCTCCGGCTGCTATAAAACAAGAATAAACAAAACAACGACCCAAAAGCCATGTTAAAAAGATGTAATTCATTAGATAAATATCTTGCAATATCAATTAATGTAACAAAATAGACTGCCAGAAAGCAGAAATAAGCAATACAAAAAACATACTATCTGAAACAATACATGCTCAAACTAACCAGTTATGGATTGCACACAATATTATTGTATCAAATTTTTTTTACATATGAAAAAAAAAAAAAACAGACTGTGGAAAAAGTCAGCGAAAGGCAGCTAAAGATTAAACAGAAATGATATGATAATAAACACGGGTATCTCCAGCATTGTAATGTATGTACAGACTAGTAACATACACCGCTGTGCTGGAGTCATACGCTGCAAACTGAACGTTGGAAGCCGTTAGAGACACGTATGAAAACATCAAAGCCATGCATTTCACAGCTGCGTTCTTCTGTACAGCCTTATGTTATAGTTACATATAGAAATATTTGTTGTCAGAAATACAGTCTCTACCAAAACTTATGAACCACATACTGTTTCTGTACTGAAACATACATTTAATCGCATGCATCTTCTGTACACAAGCATATATGTTAACAATAAAGCAAACTCTGTACAGGTTCTGGGGCCCCATTTTGAGAAGAGGGAAATGGATAGACCCACAGCCCTCCTAACAAGTACCTCATAACAGCTGACTAATTAGGGGTGTTTCCTTTAAAACTGGAGTGTGCTGCCTGAGAGGCAAGGAACCAACAGTCTACATTCAAATATGCCGGATCTGTAATACGGATGTGCACACAAAACTATCAAGTTCTGTAACAATACCAAAGTCCTGAAGTGGACAAACAACCAGAATCTTCTGTCAAAGTTTACAGCCAGCGAACATGACAGAGGAGGAGGAGGAGGAAAAGAAGAAGAAGTGGTTTTTCTAAGTATATTTACGCTCAGTAGTTTGCCACTGCCTTCTGAACAGTTGGCTTTTGATACCACTGTTAAAACAAACTTGCTGCCAAACTGCCTACAGCTGGGATTGAATCCGGCACTATGAAGCGCGTTCACATTCACTCAAGCCACAGATGTGCCGATTCTGTACCAAAACATATTAACCATATTCCATTTCTGTCAACAACAAAAAAGTATATTTAAAATGCCTACATCTTCTGTACCAAAGCAAATATGTTAATACAAACATATGTTAATACAAACATACGTTAATACAAACATACGTTAATACAAACATACGTTAATACAAACATACGTTAATACAAACATATGTTAATACAAACATATGTTAATACAAACATATGTTAATACAAACATATGTTAATACAAACATGTGTTAATACAAACATATGTTTATACAAACATATCATTGAGACTACACCAAGGTACTGGGCTGTTTTTTCGCGATTAAATTTTTAGGTCTGCATTTGTCACTTTGCAATATGCCAAAGGCACAACCGAGAATGGGGAGCCGTCATGGTGCAGCGGCTAGATGCTTGCCTGCAGATTGGAGGGTTGGAGGTTGAGGTCCTGACAAAGCCGGACTTTACAATCATGACCTTGGCTTCCAGGTCGACCCAGCCTTGAATGGGTACCAGGTGCAGTCCTGGGAAGTAAAGGCGACCACCATGATGATGACCACATCATCCACCCAGGGCCAATTGGTCTGTAAAACAAAGTAGCCCTATGTACCCAATATGACTTAAGACATTGAAAAGGCTCCTTTACAATATGTCAAAAGGAAATGTTACTGGTCATGAAACTGCACAGTCTGTAGATGGATCTCAATCTCAGACCAGTCCTAGATTTAAGCATTAGCTAAATAAGCTACAAATTAGATCCTCGTAATCTGCAGAGGCCTAAAATTTAAGTCTTCATTTGGAGAAAAACAGAAATTTAAAGTTTTAACTTTGGGCGTTTTAGAGAATCATCTTTTTCTTCGTTCGTCTGAAATAGATTATCTATAACTGCAATGTTGTCTCCAGTACAAACTTCACTGTCTGTTGTAATTCATTCAGTGACCCATAAAGTTTCTCTTGGCCAAAAGTTTTGCCTTGATGTGTTGTACTTGAGACAGTCCTGAAGGGTGATCTGTTGTCTCAGGTACCAATCCACATGTACACATGGCAGCTTCGCCAGTCATGAATTGTGTGTACATGTGGCTGCGAAGTCGATTGTGTCCTGTTTTAAGGCGTAGAATAATGACTTGCTTAGGTCTGTCCATTAGAGAATTATGTAGTTTAATTTCTGTGATTTCTCAAACACCTTCTTTATTTTTTATTTCTTCTTTTTCACGTTCACCAGCTGTAAACTCTGGCGGAAAGTTATGGCTGTTCATCCACTTTTGGACTGCAGTTCTGCTCCAGGACCTGAGTGTTGCGTGTGCATCCATTTTACAGATCCAACTCATTTGCATGCAGACTGCTAGTTCCTTGCCTTGCACTCCGACTTTGAAGGAAGCTCCAAATTAGTCAACTCTTACAATATGCTTTTGGGTAGGCAGTTGGTCTATTCTTGTTGTCCCTCTAATAGGGCCCCAAAACCCACAAGGGGATTTATTTTAATAAAAATTATATGACATTTCCATTACAGTATATTAATGAGTGTATATTTTAAAATATTTCTGAGATTAGCAGAAAGATTAGTGTAATTTAAAACAGTTGGGGGCTTAGGACTGCTTAGGATCTCATCAAGTCAGGTACCAACAACAATACAAAACTATATGTTTTAACTACATGCAATCTCTCTATGTTCTTTTACCTTTTACTGACACTGTATATTGTGATAATTTCCTAAGTGTGTGCTGAGACAAGTTTAACAACCTCTCATACACATGTAGTCTCTGCACTATAAAACATGTTTTAACGACACACAATTTCAGAATTATGTATAACACATTTTTTAACAAAACAATATCTCTGAACTACAAAACATGTTTTTAACCTCATCATCATCAAGTGCTTTGCCAACTGGCATGAGTGATCATGCCTCATTAAAGAGAACTCATTCATTGCTTATACACCTCCCCCTCTTTCCTTGCCTTTCTTCCTCTCTCTCTCTCTCTCTCTCTCTCTCTATCTATCTCTCTCTCTCACATTTTGTTTTGGTCATGAATGGGTAGGGTTGTGTCTTCCTCTAGAGGCCTAGATTTTCGCTCTGTTGTCTTAATGGTCGCTGGTTCCTTTTCAGAATGTATTCTCAAGCTTACCAATGGAATTTTCCAGAAATCTCTAGATATCACAGGAGCTATACAGTTGATGCTTTGTCCAGCACTCTTGACATAAACTCAATCATGCTAGACACTGGGATGCCATTCAAAAGCTTCTGCGGCAATGAGAAGAAACATAATTTAAAAAGAAGAAATCAGACTGAAACAACCAGTCCTTTGTAAATTACAATGATTGGAAAGAAATATATATTATTAGCAACCTGACGATCAAAATAAAGCAGTGGCTTTTATGTTTTGTCTGCTCTGTGAATCTAGGGGTTAGACCTTATAGGATTTTATAAAACCAAACTTCTTTTTCTTCTTCAGCGTTCCAGAGCCCTTGAGGTTCATTGTTGCAGATATCACCCGCCTCAACTCATCTCTCTGTGTGACCTTCTCTTTCCAGTTAGTGATACCAAGTGTTTGTAGGTCTAGATGTTATCTCTCCACTGTCTTCTTAGTCTGCCTCGTGGTCTATGACCATTCAGCTCCTGTGTGTATCCAGTTTTTACCTCTTTGTCATCTGGCATTCTCTCAATATGCCCAAGCCGTTTCAGTCTATTAGCTCTCATGATGCCAGTGATTAATGGTGATTTAAACAGATTATGAATTTCATTGTTGCTTCTCACTCTCCATTCCCTGCTGCTTGCATCTTTGATGGGTCCAAAGACTCGTCGTAATACTCTGTTTTCAAAAATGTGTAATGAGGCTTCATCTCTTTTAGCTGTGCTCCAGTAAAAGCTGACTAAAACTTAACATTTCTTGTGCTTCTTCTTCTCCTCCCAGTTTAAAAGAATTTTAAAACTGCCGTTTAAAAAAAAAATTTGGCAAAATGACAATTTTTAAAGATTTTTACTGGGCGAACATTCAAATGATATACTTTTAGAATACAGATATTCCATTCCAGAACACAAATATTCAAATTATACATTTTCAGAATACCAACATTCAGATTATACACCTTTTTGAATACCAACATTCAAATTAAACATTTTCTGAACAACAAATTGAAATTAACAAACACAAACATTCAAATGATATACTTTCAGAACACAAAATTCAAATTATACACTTTTAAAATACCAACATTCAAATGATACACTTTCAAAAGCAAATTCAAATTACACTTTCAGAACACAAACATTCTTGTGTACAAATATGGTAGCCAGCTATATAAGAAGACAACAAGCATTTACTAACTCTGCAGCCATCTTTAAAAATGTCCGTATTTCATAAGTAGAGGGAAAGAGGACAACAGGGAGACCAAGAAAGACCTGGATACAGAACTTGACAGACTGGACAGTACACAGCAACTGGTGACTCAACGTCACACAGTGCTATGGGATGATGATGATATTTTCACAAACAATGAATACTTGCAGGTAAGGGCCACAAGGAATACTTGCAGGTAGTGACCACAAGGAATACTTGCAGGTAGCCATCACAAGGAATACTTGCAGGTAGCCATCACAAGGAATACTTGCAGGTAATGACCACAAGGAATACTTGCAGGTAACGACAGCAAAGGAATACTTGCAAGCAGCCATCACAAGGAATACTTGCAGGTAGCCATCACAAGGAATACTTGCAGGTAATGACCACAAAGAATACTTGCAGGTAATGACAGCAAAGGAATACTTGCAAGCAGCCATCACAAGGAATACTTGCAGGTAGCCATCACAAGGAATACTTGCAGGTAATGACCACAAAGAATACTTGCAGGTAATGACAGCAAAGGAATACTTGCAAGCAGCCATCACAAGGAATACTTGCAGGTAGCCATCACAAGGAATACTTGCAGGTAATGACCACAAAGAATACTTGCAGGTAATGACCACAAGGAATACTTGCAGGTAACGACAGCAAAGGAATACTTGCAGGTAGCCATCACAAGGAATACTTGCAGATAGCCATCACAAGGAATATTTGCAGATAGCCATCACAAGGAATACTTGCAGATAGCCATCACAAGGAATACTTGCAGGTAATGACCACAAGGAATACTTGCAGGTAATAACCGCAAGGAATACTTGCAGGTAACGACAGCAAAGGAAGACTTGCAGGTAGCGATTGCAAGGAATACTTGCAGGTGTAAAACCACAATGCAAAGCGCCAAATACAGAAGAAGAAAAAAAAAAGAAGTATTGATAACAACACAAATATGTCTAAATGTAAAAGATAAATGTCCATAAAAGGTATCCATATAAAGATGTATAATTTAAAAAAAAAAAAAAGTATATGTATCATTTGTAAATTATTCACAATCAATTGTCTGTGGTAAGTACATATTCAAGTTATTATCATCTGCAGTAAATATTCACAACAATGGATTTGTATCCACTCACATCCACCCGCTCCTTATAATGCATTCATCATCACATTTCATAATTTATCTACCATTTATAAACAAACTCAAGTGTGACCATATCAACAAACCAATCAACACACCCATAGCCAATAATGTATAACTTAATAATTATTCACAAAAATATTCACAAAATACCATCCAAAGAGTTGTATCCACAAGAAACATCCATAAAATGTATCCACATCAAATATCTATAAAAATGTAACCACCTCAAAGATGTATTATAAAAGCATTGATACACATATTAACTTAAATCGTTCAGACATATGCATATCTATAAATTGTTAAAAATGTATATATCAATAATGAATGAATTAAAATACAAATATCAATCATTCAAAAGCTGAATACATATTAGTTGCATATCCTTAACAGGATTTTGCAAACCAACCCAGCAATGATTGGCTGCTGTGTGGTTTCCTAGGACTCTTAAGATTCAGTGGCTTGCCACTGTTCCTGAGCTGTATGATGCTTAAAATGTTAACAGCAACTCAAAGCAATCCTCTACCATACTAGTTAACTTCTACCTAATTATGTCAGGACTGTGAACTTGTGATTACAATTCTAAAGATGGCAGTGACAAATACATGTTAAACATTCATCATCATCATCAAGTGCCTTGCTAGCTGGCGTAGGCATTCATGCATCTCCGCAGATCTCGGTCTTTGGTGTCCTGGATCAAATCCACTGATGATATTCATCTGCCTCTTCTACTAGTGATCTTTCCAGTCGTCAGGATATTTTCCAGACCTCCTTTTCTCATCACATGACCAAAGAACTTTGTTTGCCCCCTTCTCATTATTGTATATAATATTCCACTTTCCTTAGCCATTTCCAGACAGTCATTGTTAGTTATTCTGGCAGTCCAAGGTATTCTCAACATTATTCTCAAGAACCACATCTCAGCTGCCTCTAAACCTTTCTTAATTTGTCTGCTCACATTCCAAGATTCACTACCATGAAACAGAACAGGCTCGACATAACATTCAGTTTTCATTGTCTGATGTTTAACTCATTTATAAAATGCATAAATATCAATCATCCATAAAATATATTTACATTGATAATTCACAAAATGCATCCAGTTAAAACAATACTTTCACACCAACAGTCCTCTAGATTGCACCCACACCAACCACACATATGGAGTGCATTCCTAAAGTAAATCCCCACTTTCTGTCTGCAGCAAATAGTCAACAGAGTCCTAGTGTGGGTCCTGGGACCCCACTGTGTGTACATGTGTGTGTGGGTGAGTGTGTGGGTGAGTGTGCATGTGTGTGGGTGAGTGTGCATGTGTGTGGGTGAGTTTTCATGTGTGTGGGTGAGTGTGCATGTGTGTGGGTGAGTGTGTGGGTGAGTTTTCATGTGTGTGGGTGAGTGTTCATGTGTGTGTGTGTGTGTGAGAGTGTGTGTGCATATGTGTGTGTGTGAGTGTGCATGTGGGTGAGTGTGTGTGTGTGTGTGCGTGTGTGTGTGTGTGTGCGTGCGCGTGCATTTGTGTGGGTGTGTGAGTGTCCACTGCTGCCTGTAAAAGGTGATTAATTGAGGATTTGTTGAAAATGGATGTGTTGTACTGAAAGGCGTAGATATCACAGCCCGGCTGCAAAACATAACACAACGTCCATATGTTATTTTAAGTGTGAGCAACACAAAAACAGTGAAATTGTGCCATGTTTGAATATGATGTCACTACTGAATATACAGAAGAAAAAAAAAACATCCTGCTGCATTAATATTATAAACTAGAGGGCGAGAACAATGTGCGTTGTAATTAGGTCACCAGTAAACAGTTACATCAACCTGGCACAAGTAAGGACCAACATTTGTGTGCAGAATACAGAAGATGCACAGTTGATAAATGCACTATTGGTCACTGGGTTCAGGGTGTTAAAGCGTCGGGTGCTGGGTAGGCGGACCTAAGGACTCTTTTAAAGAAATGTCTACATAAATAGGACAAAACCGGATACAGGTAAAGCGTGCATGCCCTTGTTTCACGTTAGTGGAGGGTCACAGAAGTGGATGGAAACTACAAAGAAAAGTGGCATATTTAACCCCTTGCAAGGTCACTAACAACACAAGAAGAGACAGGGTAACAAACACCAGCATTAGAGAGAAAGTTGGAATAGGATCATCTCTGGATTATACGACAAACAAAGAATGGAATGGTTCAGCCATCTAGTGAGAATGCAGCCAGACCAAACTGCAGATGAGACTTTTTAACAAAAGAATATCTGAGATGAAGACCAAGAAAGAGACGGATAAATGATTCAGTTTAAACCTGTAAAAAAGATGAACAAATCCAGCACCCAAGCCACCTGAGAAGTGCAGGAAAAATAAAGAAAACCACAACACTGGGCTACAACCTGGTATCAGTGAGACAACAAAAGAAAGAGGAAGAAGAACTCCTCCAGTACCAAGCAAGTCACCATGGGTTTGTTGGTTTCAACTGTGATTATAAACTTTTGTGAAATCCTTATGATCCATCTAGTTGTTACATTTACCTCTTCCGCGTCAGTTCTTACTTAAACTTCTCTGCCTGCCTGCCTGCATGCGTGCATGTGTGTGTGTGTAGTACGTCGCTCTCTCATCAGTCTGCCTCACCAACTCTCCCGCCTCGTGCCTTTTTCCGATCCAAAGTGACACTTATATCCTTTGCATATCTTCATGCTGGTCGCCACCTGCCCATTTTTTCCTGGTACCATGCCCTCTGCTATTATTTTTTTGAATCCGCAGTAGTACTTGATATGGCCAAAATATTTATATTTGCAAAACAAGATCCTGTTTACTAGACAATCTTCCTCAATGTTAAGATCTTTCAGGATGTCAGTATTTCTGGTCTTCTTTGCCCGTGGTATTTGTAGAAAAGAATAAATTAATGTTAATGTTAACAGTAAGGAAAGGGTTAAAGGACAATGAGAGACTTTCATATATTTCACCCAAGAACTGAGAAGGAAACAACAAACTGTGGGCATTACTTTCTGAACACTCCTCATATTAAAAAAGTAAGACCACATATATAACCAACCATATATGCAACCAACCACACAGGTAATCAACCACACATACACATATGCTGCTACACCTGATCCCCATCAAAGTAGTGACACTCAATGTAAGATGTCGGGACGAATCCCTCTGTACCATCAGACTTGCGTACTCGTGTCCACCCGTCTCCTTGATCTTGTTCTAGAATCTGCATCTCTTCATTCTCATCAAATGGGACTGACCCTTCATTGACAGCTGCAGATGTACAAGAGATGAAAAAAAGACAACATCAGTATAAATTCTATGAAAGAAAAAAACAAGACTGCATTAGAAATCATTCAAAAATGTACAACATATGCTGCAACACTGTCAACTGTATACTGCCAAAAGAGAAGCAATCTGGCCTGCTGCAACTTCGATGAAGACAAAATAATGCGAAAGTTGCAGAAGTGTAGTTTTATAGATAAATGATGACAACACAATGTACAGATGCAAACAAAGCATAATGAAGCGGTTTTGAGAGAAATTAAGTCAACAACAGATTTAATTATCTACCTCATAAGTTCACTGTAATAAAAGGAAAATTGAAATACATTGTGAAAACAGGAAGCTAAAATTTCTTTTTCAGAGCGTTCATAGGCTGTTAACTCCAGCAGGACAGTTCTGGTTGTTCGTCCACTCCTGGTTTTGTTCTCAGAACTTGAGTTTTATGATCTTGCTTATTTGTAGGAAGACTGTTGGTCTCTTGCCTCTCAGGCAAATGCACACCGACTTTAAAGGAAACACCCCTAATTAGTCACCTCCTATGATATGCTTGTTATCTTTTTCTCTGAAGTGGAGTCCTTAATCATACACACGGGGTATAAGCTCAAACAAGTCCACCAGTTAAGATAAACAACCAGAAAATTCTGTTGGAGTTTACTGCAGGTAAATGCTATGAATAAAATGGAACTTCCTCTCTCTCTCTCTCTCTCTCTCTCTCTCTCTCTCTCTCTCTCTCTCTCTCTCTCTCTCTCTCTCACACACACACACACACACACACACACTCTGGAACACACAATTTGATGGCACAGCTTTGGCCATCTCTGTGAACACAGTTAGAGGACCACTGTTGTCTATGGACACTGACATTTCTTAGTTAGTTGAACTGTAAAGGTAATACAATCCATGAGATACAACAGCAGGGAAGTGAGATACAACAGCAGGGAAGTGAGATACAACAGCAGGGAAGTGAGATACAACAGCAGGGAAGTGAGATACAACAGCAGGTGAGTGAGATACAACAAACAGCAGGGAAGTGAGATACAACAGCAGGGAAGTGAGATACAACAGCAGGGAAGTGAGATACAACAGCAGGGAAGTGAGATACAACAGCAGGGAAGTGAGATACAACAGCAGGGAAGTGAGGTACAACAGCAGGGAAGTGATATACAACAGCAGGGAAGTGAGATACAACAGCAGGGAAGTGATATACAACAGCAGGTGAGTGAGATACAACAGCAGGGAAGTGAGATACAACAGCAGGGAAGTGAGATACAACAAACAGCAGGGAAGTGAGATACAACAAACAGCAGGGAAGTGAGATACAACAGCAGGGAAGTGAGATACAACAAACAGCAGGGAAGTGAGATGCAACAGCAGGGAAGTGAGATACAACAGCAGGGAAGTGAGATACAACAAACAGCAGGGAAGTGAGATACAACAGCAGGGAAGTGAGATACAACAGCAGGAAAGTGAGATACAACAAACAGCAGGGAAGTGAGATACAACAGCAGGGAAGTGATATACAACAGCAGGTGAGTGAGATACAACAGAAGGGAAGTGAGATACAACAGCAGGGAAGTGAGATACAACAAACAGCAGGGAAGTGAGATACAACAGCAAGGAAGTGAGATACAACAGCAGGTGAGTGAGATACAACAGCAGGGAAGTGAGATACAACAACAGGGAAGTGAGATACAACAAACAGCAGGGAAGTGAGATACAACAGCAGGGAAGTGAGATACAACAGCAGGGGAGTGAGATACAACAGCAGGGAAGTGAGATACAACAGCAGGAAAGTGAGATGCAACAGAAGGGAAGTGAGTTACAACAGCAGGTGAGTGAGATACAACAGCAGGGAAGTGAGATACAACAGCAGGGAAGTGAGATACAACAGCAGGGAAGTGAGATACAACAGCAGTGAAGTGAGATACAACAGCAGGGAAGTGAGATACAACAGCAGGGAAGTGAGATGCAACAGTAGGGAAGTGAGATACAACAGCAGGGAAGTGAGACGCAACAGCAGGGAAGTGAGACGCAACAGCAGGGAAGTGAGATGCAACAGCAGGGAAGTGAGATGCAACAGCAGGGAAGTGAGATACAACAGCAGGGAAGGGAGATGCAACAGCAGGGAAGTGAGATGCAACAGCAGGGAAGTTAGTTGCAACAGCAGGGAAGTGAGTTACAACAGCAGGTAAGTGAGATACAACAGCGGGGAAGTGAGATACAACAGCAGGGAAGTGAGATACAACAGCAGGTGAGTGAGATACAACAGCAGGGAAGTGAGATACAACAGCAGGGAAGTGAGATACAACAGCAGGGAAGTGAGTTACAACAGCAGGTGAGTGAGATACAACAGCAGAGAAGTGAGATACAACAGCAGAGAAGTGAGATACAACAGCAGGGAAGTGAGATACAACAGCAGGGAAGTGAGATACAACAGCAGGGAAGTGAGATACAACAGCAGGGAAGTGAGATACAACAACAGGGAAGTGAGATACAACAGCAGGGAAGTGAGATGCAACAGCAGGGAAGTGAGATACAACAGCAGGGAAGTGAGATGCAACAGCAGGGAAGTGAGATACAACAGCAGGGAAGTGAGATGCAACAGCAGGGAAGTGAGATGCAACAGCAGGGAAGTGAGATGCAACAGCAGGGAAGTGAGATACAACAGCAGGGAAGTGAGATGCAACAGCAGGGAAGTGAGATGCAACAGCAGGGAAGTGAGTTGCAACAGAAGGGAAGTGAGATGCAACAGCAGGGAAGTGAGTTACAACAGCAGGGAAGTGATATACAACAGTGGGAAAGTGAGATACAACAGCAGGGAAGTGAGATACAACAGCAGGTGAGTGAGATACAACAGCAGGGAAGTGAGATACAACAGCAGGGAAGTGAGATACAACAGCAGGGAAGTGAGTTACAACAGCAGGTGAGTGAGATACAACAGCAGGGAAGTGAGATACAACAGCAGGGAAGTGAGACAACAGCAGGGAAGTGAGATACAACAGCAGGGAAGTGAGATACAACAGCAGGGAAGTGAGATACAACAGCAGGGAAGTGAGATACAACAGCAGGGAAGTGAGATGCAACAGCAGGGAAGTGAGATACAACAGCAGGGAAGTGAGATACAACAGCAGGGAAGTGAGATGCAACAGCAGGGAAGTGAGATGCTGAATGTCTGTCCAGAAATGTTTGTTAAACAATGTTGAATCAGTTTTGAAAAGCTGAGACAAACCCTGGTATTTCAGGATGGAAATAATTCTGCTACTCCTAGTAACTGGGAGCAGCCATGGCCTAGGAAGCTAGACATTCACCTGCGGATACAAAGGTCCGTGGGTTCAAACCTGAACGGAGCAGTACTTTTTTTTAAAAGTGACCCTGGCTACCTGGTTAACCCAGAAAGAAGAAGACATTTAAGGTAAGTAGCAAGAAGAAGCAGTAGCAACAGTCGCTCAAAGGAACCTCTACTAATCATCCCCCATGAGAAGCTGATTTTACTCTCCTCCATCCTAGCCTTGAAGACAGCATACATGTGCTTCACTAACATTAGAAGAAGGAACAGTAGAACAGTAGCAGCAGACGAAGAAGAAGAAGTGAAAGAGGAACAGAGAGATGAGGGGGGGGGGGGGGGGGGGAGAGGGGGGGGAAAGGGGGGGGGGGGAGAGAGAAAGAGAAAGAAGATGTCTCTATCTACCACAAACATATATAATAATTGAACAGAAGGTTAGGCTTACCATCAAAGGGATATAAGGCTCTACACTTGCCTATCACAGTGAAATGATCGAACTCATCCTCACCATCTTCATCACCATCAATGGGCCTAAAGGAAAAAGTATGAACACTTCAATCAATCAACCAGCATGTCCTTTACAGAACATTGCTCTCTTCAAGGCACACCTGAAAGTTTCTCCTTCTCCAACCCTATGGGCTTTGATAACCAATGCATTTTCAATGTCTTGTATCCGCATTTGCATTTTACGAATTAGTTATTTAGAACACAAAACTAATAAATATATCAGAGACAAAATATACTAATTTGCGGGACATCAGGAGCCTCTCTTATCAGTGGTGAAACGTCGCAAGCTAGCTTAGTTTGGGCACATGGTGAGACATGATTCAATTGCAAAGACTGTACTACAAGGAACATTGGGGAGCGGGGGGTTATTTGAAGAAAAGGAGGGCAAAGAAGAACCTGGAATGACAACATCAAGAAACAGACAGGACTAAGTAATCACACACTTATTCATCAAGCAAAAGGCAGAGAAAGTTGGCGGGTTTTATGTGCTAGTTCTTCCATCAATGTCGGCTCTGTGGCTAAGTCGATGCGAACGCTTCGTAATGCTGGGCTCGATCCCAGCTGCGGGCTATGCATCTTGCATTGGTTTCGATAGTGGTATCAAGAAATCTGACCGTCCAGAAAGCAATGACAAACTACTGGACGTAAATTTGCCTAGAAAAACCACACAACAGCCAGAGGCTGTTGGGGTTGGTTCTGCAACGTCCTGTAAAGGATACGCAACTAACCTTTTTCTTCCATCAATACACCTCCATGACCTAATGGGTCAAGGGTCATGTTTTGTGTCATGGTTCCACAGTTGCTTAGGTTGACCTCTACCTCATCTTCTGGTAACTGCTCCTTCCATCATTACCTTCTCCAGGCCACCATGATCTTTAACATGACCAAAACACCTCAGCTTTCAGGGTAGGATGCTGTCTATGAGACAAATCTCCTTGATGTTCAGATCATGCACAATTCACTGTCTGCAAGTCAAACTACTAAATAAACTAGCTATCAGCAGCAAAATGGAAACACATTTTAACAATTATGCACAAACAGAGCAAGTGTGAAGGCAATTAAACACAAATATGTAGTTGGCAGACTTTTAGTCTACACGTGGAGCAAAATGCAACGGTCAACTACTCTCAGAAACAAAAACCTGCCATGACTAAAAACAGTTTAATCTCCTCTATTGACCGGAGGTCCTGACACAGACAGTAACAGATTGTAAAAAGATCTCAGTAATGAAATGATCAAAAACAGTACCATAATGAACAAATATCTCAGGATTATATGAAGAAGATTTTTAATAATGAAGTAAACAGCAATCTCAGTAACAGAATAAACAAAAGCCTCCGTCACAGAATAAACAAAAACCTCAGTAACAGAATAAATAAAAGCCTCCGTCACAGAATAAACAAAAGCCTGCGCAACAGAATAAACAAAAGCCTGCGTAACAGAATAAACAAAAACCTCAGTAACAGAATAAACATCAACCTCAGTAACAGAATAAACAAAAGCCTGCGTAACAGAATAAACAAAAGCTTCTGTAACAGAATAAACAAAAACCTCAGTAACAGAATAAACATCAACCTCAGTAACAGAATAAACAAAAAGCCTGCGTAACAGAATAAACAAAAGCCTCCGTAACAGAATAAACAAAAATCTCAGTAACAGAATAAACAAAAGCCTGCATAACAGAATAAACAAAACCTCAGTAACAGAATAAAGATCAACCTCAGTAACAGAATAAACAAAAGCCTCTGTAACAGACTAAGCCTCAGTAACAGAATAAACAAAGGTCTTTGTAACAGAATAAACAAAAATCCCCAGTAACAGAAAGAAAAAAATCCCCAGTAACAGAATATTAAAAAGAAACTTCATGGATGTGTCTGCACTTACTGGTAGACGTTATGCTGATTGTGAGGCACAGCAGGTGCGGAGATGTGGGAGTGAGGCGTGTCGCCACTCCCTGATGTACTCAACGAGTGGCTATCCTCTGAGGCACTGTGTCGTCTGTCTGCCTTGCCTTCGACGTCTGCCATGTACCCCTGCAGACAATCATGAAACCAAACATAAGACAAAGAATTAGAAAACAATGAGGCATCACAAGTGTGCTAAATTCATTCATTCATTCGTTCTCAAATTGGGTGCTGTGGCAAACTGGGGTCCTCCGAGCGGATGCCAGGGGTGCCGTGGCAATAATGAACAATTTATCTAAACAGTTTAATTCATCGCAATACTGACAACTGAATGTTAAATTTACTCTGTTTTTTATTCTTTTCCTAGGTACTGAACAGATTTAAGGGTAGCTGTGCTGCAAATTCTTTTTAGCCCAACAAGGGTGCAATGGCGAAAAAAGTTTTAGAACCGCTGCACTAGCTATTGTGCCTTTATATGCTACACAGGGCTTGCAGTCTATTCCTCCAGTCCATTCTATCATGCGCAGTCTGTTCAATATCATGCATGGAATACAGACCAGCATCTTTGGCCTCTCTTATCATTGTCCATCTTAGGGTTTCTTATGGGCGTCCTCGCCTCCTTAATCCCTTTATTTCCCATTTTTATGCCTGTTTAGTGATTTTCTCTTCCTTATAACAGTTGATACCAGTAGTTGCACAGACATTTTACTCATTTCTTCACTCTTCTTGAATTCGTTTCATTTTACTGTGATTTTCCCCCAGAAACTAAGTGTGCTAAATACCTGAAGTAAATTACAGGAATCATAAAGAAATCCACATGTGGTTTAAGCAAGGTAAGGAACCTGTTTCCAGAGAGGAGTGGCTGACAAAGTAGTCAGAGCACTAGGTTCTCATGCTGGAAACATGTGATCGGCCTATGGTAAGGGATGGTGATATTTTTCTGTTATGAAAAAAAAAACCTTAACTGGCAAAATTCATGACCGTGACACTAGCATTCATTGTAATCTGAACTCCACTGCCCTACAAATGGTAGGACTTCTATAATGGCAGCAACGCCTTTTTTCTTAAAGAACCCATTTCCATGTTTTGAGCTGCTTTTTATAGTCCATGCCATGCAGTGGCAATCATCGTGTCTTTTCACAACCTTCTGTCTTGTGTGCTGCTGTTCATGTGCCCAAAGAAGGTGGATTTAAAAGTGATATATCAGAATTTACAGGACTGTGTCACAAGTGGAAGTGACTAGATTTAGTCTTCTCGAGGGGTTAAGAACACTTTCTGCTTCAACTGTACATATTGTCAAGTTAGAAACCCTTCTCCACGCCTTCAGGTGTATTGGGCATGTAGGGCTAGACCTATATTTTATAGACCAATCAGCACCCGGTGGGTGAGGTGGTCAACATCAGACCGGCCACCTTTACTTCCCAGGACTGTACCTGGTACCCATTCAAGGCTGGGTTGACCTGGCAGCCAAAGTCATTTCTGAGAAAAAAAAAAGAATCATGATCTGTCAGGTTCCGATCCGCAGGCGAGCTCTAGCCGCCACATCACAGCAGCTCCAATACATTTTGTCAGCTATGAACAATTATTGTTAACTTAAATAAAATAACAAAATTACAGCACTAGTACCCGACGTATTTTGTCTGTGATGCACAGACTCATATATCACACAACCTGCATACACAAGTATTCTCACAAATTAATATATTTTGTGTCATACATATTAATTAGTTTTGTGTTCTAAATGACTAATTTGTAAAATGCGACTGCAGCATTTACATTTGAAAGCCTGAATCCTCCTTTCCATTTCCACAGTAAGAGTCCAACTCTCACAATTGTATAAGAAAATAGACAACCAGTGATTTTTAACTACTGACTATTGACTGTGATGCTGATTTTGCTCTTCCACATCATATTCAGCTTTGACATCGCAGCTGTTGCCATATCAAGTCTTGTCTTGAGATCTCTTTGGTACAGCTCTACAAAAGAGTAGTTACATCCTGTTAGTTCTAGGGTCTTCTGTGTAATGCGTAATGTGCCAAGACATGAATATAGCAACTAAAAATATCAACTACCCCACTATGAATGTACCTCATATCTCAGCAATTCTTGCCGAAGACCATCAAGTTTCTGAGAGTTCTCCTCAATCTTCTTCTCTAATGTGTTGGGATCACCCAGAGCCGTGTTGCTGGCATAGACATCCTTCAGCTTCATGATGCCTTCTCTGTATGAGGAAAGAGTATATGAATGCAAGTTTGTCTGTTGGAGAATTAGGCAACTTGGTGAAGGGAGGAAAGAAAAGGCACTTGCCACCATGTTTGCCCAGTCTTCTACCCTGTGCACTACAAAATATTTATGTTGCAGGTGTTTCTCTATGCTATGATGTTGACCCTTTTGGCCAATGAATGCTAAATAAAGAATAAGTCATAAACTTGTAGGAATTTCTGGGAATAATCTATTTTAAAAAATTAAAAAATAAAAGTACACAGGCCATGAAAAAAAATTTTTTAAACATTTTTTTATTATTACCAATTTAAACATTAAAAAAAAAAAAAAAATCATATATCAGGTCCTTTGCAGAATGCAGGTCATTGCAGTCTGCCTGAAAGAAACTTGGTCTTTCACCAGTTCTTCCATCTCACGTACTTTCATTTTCAAAGAGTCACTTATATACTCTGCCCATATTCGTGTTGGTCAAAACATATAGATATATCAAAGGGTAATCAATAAATAAAAACAGTTCAGCAATAAATGGAATATACACCCCAGGGCATTAAAAAAAATCAACACAAAATGTATCAGGTACTCATTTTGTAACACCGTAACCTCTACGGGAAAATGTGACATCAAACTGGTTTTTTAAAAAGCCACTGGGTCATAAAGGACCCCGCCATCCCCTATTTTCCATAATACTATTTTTAGTTACATAATCGTATCCTAGCCTAAAAAACACTGTAAGTAAAGTAAAGTAAAGATCCCTTTTCACGCCTCTCGGCGCATCGGGCATATGGGCAGAGCGTCCCATATTTTTACAGACCATCAGCACTGTGGGTAATGTGGTCAGCATTACGCCGGCCGTCTTTACTTTCCCAGGACAGCACATCCTGGTATCCATTTTAGGCTGGGTCGACCTGCAACGTCCCATACCACGACAAAAATCCACGCAGCCTGCAGTAGGTTTCGATCGCCGTATGCTGGCTCACGAGTCGGACTCGCAAAGCCTTAATAAACACTGTGCAGGCAAAAAATCGATCAATGGAATTTAAGGGAATATGGTACAACCAGAAGTAAGCAAATTTATTTAGGTTTCTCACTGTGAAAGTGTTAAAGTAATATAACCTATCCTTGTCTGATTCACTCAGTGACGAGCTGCTATATGTTTGTTTATTCTTCAGCTTCATGATTTCTTCACTGTCATGAATCAGCACACCACTGAAAGTGTGTCTGCTTGATTGAGAATGAGGCAAGTTGGAGAAAGAACAGAGGGTATGAGACAAGATGTAACAGTGTTTTAAAAAGCTGACCCTGGAAATGGAGAGAAGAAGTGGATAAAGATGAGGGAAGAGTATATCAATGAAAGCGTGCCGGCTAGAGAGGTAACGATGAAGGAAAGGAAAGGAAGGGAAAGGAAACAATAGATGGAAAAAAAAAGAAGGACAATTTAAAAAAAAAAGTGTGATACTGAATATGGAGGGAGAGAAAAAGATACAAAACACCAGGGTTAAATCAGGGAACAGGGGGAGAGAAAGGGGTGCCAAAGTTGCTGAAGGGTTTTAAACAGGATATTAAGCGAGTAAAGATAATAGGGCCATGGTTAGAAGTTAGTAGTATTTGACAGCTTGGAAAGTGACAGTAAATGTATGTTTTGAGAAAAAAGTGGGAGTGGAAAGTCAAGAAGGTGAGGAATGCAGAGAGACAAGTAAAATAGGTCTCAGGCCAGTTACTGGGAAAGCTGGGAAGGGAAAAGACAGAAAGGAGGAGGACAGAGAGAGTGAGAGACAGAGAAATAACAGGTCCTTGTCAAACACAAAACAGAATAACAGGCTTTTAATGAACTTATATGAACTACTTGCTCTTTTTATTTCCAGAAGACTTCATGCTGTATTCTATCTGTCAAGTGTTCTGTCCAAAACCTTCTGCACTGTTACTGTTTTCCTTCAGCCAACTCAGATTTTTAAAAATCTTGTATATTTGTTGCCCCATAACTTGACTTCAAAACTTACCAGAACAGCCAAATTAAATCAGTCATAACTTGTCACAGCCAGAAACTAGGAACAGGACACCCACCTTTCTGATTGTTCTTTGGACATTTCCTTCTTGATGGCATCAATCTTCTGCTGAAGCTTCCGCCGCCTTTGGTTCGGGGGCAGGTCACTGAAGTCATCCTTCTGCTCATCAGCCTGTTGGAGTAAGCCATGGAGAAAACAAAACTTATTATAAATCTGTGTACAGGTAACAAGTTATTGTTCAACTTTTTGTAGTTTACAACTAGATTCATTCTCCTGCTTCTTATGAGACCTTCAAGCCCCGATGGAGCACAGGACCCCAACCAACTCACACCAAGCTGTCCTACTCTTTGCAGCTCATCCAATGTCCTATCCAATAACTGACACCACCGACTCACTTTTCAAGCAGAATGTCTTCAAACAACTCACAGATATGAACATTATAGAACAGATATTGTACATATTAAAAAAATAAACCTTGTGTCATCTGCACTTGTTAATAAATTAGTTGCAAATCCTTTGCAGGACATTGCAGAACCAACTCGGGTGATGATTTTCTTTTTTGCTCATTGGTTTTTCTCAGCAATTTTATTTCAGTACTTTGCCAGAAGAACAAGAAGCAAGCAACATCCACAAGAGTAATAAGCAGAAGCTCATATTTCTCCCAACACATAAAGCAGTAGTAAAGAAGGAAGTAAAGACAAAGAACTTAGCGTTTCTTAGTGGATAAGAATGTAATAAACCAACTTGTTACATACAACTAATCTAGAATTAATGTGCTAATGTTATTCAGGTTTAGAAATACTAGAGTTACAACTAATGACAGAATCACAACTTGCAATTAACAGCATTAGTCTACGAATGATGTTGCTAGAGTTACAACTAATGCTGTTTATTAATATACAACCAACACTGACAGAATTTCCCAGTGTGGGTTCTGAGGTCCCAAATGATGGGACCCACTATCCCACTATCCCCTAACGAGCATGTCATACACACACAAAAACTAATCAAGTTGGAGTGCATCTGTAATCAACAGTTTGCATACAAATAAGCATATCTGTGAAGCAGATGTACACACAAAACTCAAGTTGTGGAATAAGACCAAAGTCCAGAAGTGGACGAACAACCAGAACTTTCCGCCAGAGTTAATAAGTTGTGAACACTAAAAAGAAGTCAAAGAATTATAGCTACTGTTTTAATGCCATTTACAATTAATCACACCAGAGTACAGCAAATCATTATTAAGCCGTCTAACCTCCCCTTTATAATACATATACTTGAGTTGCTAACATTATATCCAATGCCTGGTTTCTGGCAACTGTTCCATTTTCAAGTGCAAATGTACTTCCTGTGTTGCATTTTCCTAGCTTCTGAGCTAATGAGTTCAATCTGCGTAACACTATACCAAAAGTAACAGTACAACTGGTGCTAACCAGGGTACTATACAAGACTGGAGCAGAAACAAACTGGTAAATGTAGATTTAAATAAAGAGATCTTGCTAGAGTTGTAATGAATTTTTATTGAGCTAGTTGAATCCAGTGTTATTAGAATTGCCAAGTTCTCACTATATATACAAACCCATTTTATGCTATGTATAAATATCCTCCAGATTTCAGCCATTTCTAGAACTATATGATTTTTTCCCCTTAATAACACAAGTATAGCGATATAGCTATGAACTGAACCAAAAAACTTTATTTTCAAAGGGTTAGGAATTTGGCACGCCAGCCGGTCTTACATTCTGCCCTAACTGAGGTAAGTGCATTTACTGTTACTAGAACTACAGGTAACATTACAAGTGTATCTGTGGGTTTTAGAGGTAAACATTAGTGTTATAAGAGCGGATTAACATTACTACAATTATCAAAAATATACAGTTAACAGGTATGCATCTAATTTTACTAAATAAATTTACAAATGTACTTTAAAGTTACAGCAGTTGCCTGGGCGTTTGATTTTATTTGATTTTATTCAAGAACCAACATCACAGCACTCAGGGTATTCCCATAAGCGCTCCGTCCCCATCTTCAGTAGCCAGCGAAGATTTCTGATACTAATGGTGCCAGTAGCATTCTGATTAAAAGTTCGTCTTGCCTTTCCTCTTAGCCTCGAGCATCTGCCAGAACCTCTCGTCACTCCCAACTGCATCAATCTCACCACACTGTGGTAATAAATCTGCTCCTCCGAACTGTACAAGCTCTCCCACAAGGCACTAACCACGTCTACCTTATCATGCATCAGTATTCCACCAAGCTGTGCAGAGCCAGCCAGTCTGTCCGCCTGTTCATTTCCCAACACACCGGCATACCCTGGTGAAAAAATCCAGACAATACTCCTCACCCGTGTCCTCCGCAGCAAGGCATGCCACTTTGCACCAAGCATGCCTGTCCTGATCTTCCTCAGCATGCTTTCTGAGTCAGTTCCAATCACAATGTGTGTGTGTGTGTGTCGTGTTCTCTAGCCAGCGGAAAGTTGCAGTGACCGCCTCCATCTCCATTCTTAAGCTGGATGTTGTGGTATCATTTGCTAGGCTCTCCTGCACCAAACGTCGACCATTAACTTTTGCTAAGAAACCAAAGCACTTCTATTGCCTGGGAGTCAGTTGCACAAATCTTAAGGCTTCTGTTATATCTACTAAACTAATAAACCAACCAACCAACTAAAAAAAGCATCAGTAGGCCTACACTGCAAGGAATCACGTGGATATACTGTCTGGGATATGCAGGAGTGCAAGGGAATGAAAGAGCTGATTTTCTGGCTACAAAAGCGATAGCTACGGGAACACTCGTACTGGACAAGGGAGACATTTTGAAGACCTTATATGGACGAATGTTGACTGAAGACACCAGATTAGATGAAATAACATCTGGACGAAAGTGTGAACAAGGAATTAACAGTGGGTCTGGCAAGGAGGGGCATGTGAGAGGAAGAGATCGGTGTGTGTATAATCAGGGTGCTACAGGAACAGTTAGCATGTACACCTTAAGACATCTGCTGCAGGAGACAGAGCATCTATCTATGGGTATGCCGGGTGTGCTATGATGTCAATTCTTAAATCAGTAAACTAACTCACTAACTCACCCAAAAATCCCTCAATTACAAAATGCAAAACTTGTTTTTGGTTTTTTAACTTGTGCGATTCTAATATTTATAAATAATAATTCGTTCTTCAGCATGGCCATAAAAAAAAGTATGTGGTCCTCGGCAGACCTTTGAAGATATGACAGGTCCACAAGTCTAAGCTCACTGACAGAACCGCTGTGTTACAGATTACAATTATTCTTGAAAGAAAAAAAAAAGATTCAAATAATAAAAACCACTAGTAATTGTTTTCACCATCGTTAAATTCCACAGGTCTGTTTGTGCCTGTCTGCTGTTTGCCCCGTCTGGTCTGTTTATCTGTCTGCTGTTTTCCCCCTTCTAAACTAATTGGTGTTTTTTTTTTTCTTCCAGGCTATTTACTGTTTCCCTTCTTTCTATTTAAACAATGTAAAGTGTGATCTACAATCAATTAACAATACAAATGTGTGTGCCTGTGTGACAGAGAGAGAGAGTGTGCCTGTGTGACAGAGAGAGAGAGTGTGTGTGTGTACATGGTGTGTTGGGGTAAGGGGTTGTGGAAGAGTGACAGAGAGAGTCAAACAAAGTGTATACATGTATTTATGATTAACAAACAATGCACAAAGATGAAAAAGCTGGAACAAATTCACAAGAATAAAACTCTGTGCTGTTAACAAAATCCATCCCTTTCCGTATGTATTTGGTCTGTGTGCCCAATTTTTAACCCGCTGAAGAAAAAAAGTTTGTCCATTTTGTGCAATTATTTTAACCCCATAAGACACATTTAGTGTACAAAGAAACATGCAAACACTGAAAGAGAACAGATAAAGAGCACAACATTCAAAAGGCCAATAACAATTCAGTTAGTAGAGAAATTCTCATAAAGATTTCATTTTCATTTTCTTCACTCTTTCAGTCCCAAGTAGTAATTATATTAACTCTTTCCTTCTTAAGGATTGTGTACTTAACAATAAATGTATGCATGGTTTCCACAATTTCTATTACATTTTTAAGGTTTTGATCTGAAGCACCCTCACCCAATCCTCTCTGACTCTACTAGTTCAAATTAACACCATATGGCAGAGGAAGTTGAAGTCTTCTTGTTCTTCTTCTTCGCGTTCTCCAGCTGTACACTCTGGCGGAAAGTTCTGGTTGCTCATCCACTACTGAACTGCAGTCCTGCTCCAGAACCTGAGTGTTGCGTGTGCATCAGTTTTACAGATCTCATTCTCTTGAATACAGACTGTTGGTTCCTTGCCTCTCTGGCAGATGCACTCCTACTTCAAAGGAAGCTCCCCAATTAGTCGACTCTTATGACATGCTTTTGGGGAGGCAGTGGGTCTATTCTTGTTTTCCCCACAATGGGGCCCCGGAACCCACAGGGGGGAGGGAAGTTGAAGTAACTGTGTGGTTCTTATTCTTAAAGTCCATACCGTATGGCGTTGGTAGTCATGTTATCCACAACCTTCTATATCGTGTACTTTCAATCAACTCTCACACAGATGATCCTCCATGCCATGATGTAAAACTGTCCAGCATCTGCTCTCTCAGTCTCCCTCTGCCTCTCTCCAAATTTCCTACTGTCACAATGAACTTCTCTTTCTTATTACATGACAAAAGAATGTAGATTGTCTCTTTCTGATCTGTGCAATCAGTTCTCTTCATGAATCAGTTTTCTTTCAATACATCATTACTCTTTTTATGTGTTCAGGGTATTCTCATCATTCCTCTTTAAACCACATCTCTGCAGCTTCCAAATAAGTTTTCACTAAATAACTAACTGTCCATGATTCCCTTCCGTACATCAAGACATGATTCATATAACCTTTAAAAATTCTTTTTCTCATCTCAACTGACAAAGAAAAATTGCATAAAATATTCATTTTGTAAACTGCTACCTTTGCCTGAGCTATTCAACAAACTATGTGGTTAGAATGGGTTCATGAAACAGAAGAATGGGACAGAAGAAAAAAAGGTGAAGAAAAAATGCAACATATAGGAATGGGGACAGGTTTTTTCCATTGCTATGAACCTCAAGGGTTTGAAATTCTGTAGAAAAAGAATGAAGTGTATAGGGTGAGGAATCTGCAGATTTTTCTGGGGATCACTAAAGGGGGCAGCCCGTAAAGAATGGCTGGCTCAATGTACAGAGGTGGGGTTGATGTACAGAAGTGAGGTTGTTGTACAGAGATGAGGTTGATGTACAGAGGTAAGGCTGATGTACAGGGGTGAGGTTGATGTACAGGGGTGAGGTTGATATACAGAGGTGAGGTTGATGTAGAGGTGAGGATGTACAGGGGTGAGCAGATGTGAGGTTAATGTACAGGGGTGAGCAGAGGTGAGGTTGATGTACAAAGGTGAGGTTGATGTACAGAGGTGAGGTTGATGTACAGAGGTGAGGTTGATGTACAGGTGTGAGCAGAGGTAAGGTTGATGCACAGAGGTGAGGCAGATGCAGAGGTGAGGTTAATGAACAGAGGTAGAGTTAATGAACAGAGGTGAGGTTGATGTACAGGGGTGAGGTTGATGTACAGAGGTGAGGTTGATGTACAGGGGTGAGCAGAGGTAAAGTTGATGTACAGAGGTGAGGTAGATGCAGAGGTGAGGTTAATGAACAGTGGTGGAGTTAATGAACAGAGGTGAGGTTGATGTACAGGGGTGAGGTTGGTGTACAGAGGTGAGGTTGATGTACAGAGGTGAGGTTGATGTACAGGGGTGAGGTCAATGTACAGAGGTGAGGTTGATCTACAAAGGTGAGGCTGATGGACTGAGGTGAGGTTGATCTACAAAGGTGAGGCTGATGGACTGAGGTGAGGTTGATGTACAGAGGTGAGGCTGATGGACTGAGGTGAGGTTGATGTACAGAGGTGAGGCTGAGGGACTGAGGTGAGGTTGATGTACAGAGGTGAGACTGAGGGACTGAGGTGAGGCTAATGGACTGAGGTGAGGCTGATGGACTGAGGTGAGGCTGATGGACTGAGGTGAGGCTGATGGACTGAGGTGAGGTTGATGTACAGAGGTGAGGTTGATGTACAGAGGTGAGACTGATGGACTGAGGTGAGGCTGATGGACTGAGGTGAGGCTGATGGACTGAGGTGAGGTTGATGTACAGAGGTGAGGTTGATGTACAGAGGTGAGGCTGATGGACTGAGGTGAGGTTGATGTACAGAGGTGAGGCTGATGGACTGAGGTGAGGTTGATGTACAGAGGTGAGGCTGATGGACTGAGGTGAGGTTGATGTACAGAGGTGAGGCTGATGGACTGAGGTGAGGCTGATGTACAGGGGTGAGGCTGATGCAGAGAGGTGAGGTTGGTGTATAGAGGTGAGGTTGAACAGTCATGTGTAGGACGTGCTGATTCCCTGGCCGAGCCCCGTTAGAGAGTGCTAGGTCTTTGCATTAAAGGAAGAACCCTGGAATTGTGTCGGGGAAGGGGGGGGGGGGGGGGGGGGGGTGTGTGTGTGTGTCGACTATCATAGTAGAAAAAGCACCATTTCACAATTTCAGATCTTTCTATAGAATTTCCTAAATTATCTAGGACTAGTTAACAGATCTGACAGAAGGATCTCAAAGTGTGAAACAAGGCTTATGTTTTCATTTTACTGCAATAATTATGTGACGCTTTTTGAATAAGAAGTTATTCGATTTAAACAAAATATGTTTACGTTAATTAAAACTAAGAAAACAAATATTTAAGCATTGTAAATGAAAAAAGGCAAGGCAAGGCATTACCCACAATGGGGCAAAAACAATTTTTTTTTAAACCCTGAGACTCATAAATTTCGAAAGATCTCAACAATCAAATAAATACTGATGAACAAATAAAGTAAAAGAATATTATTTTAAGATAAAGCAATTTCAATTGCAAATAAGTAAGAATTTATGCTAATAAATACAAATAGAAGCTGAAATTAAATAACCCAATAATAGACATACAGAGAAAAAAGGTATCCAGTTCTACTAACAAGTAATAAATAAAATGAAATAAAAAATGTGCTTTCATTAGGAAAAAAAATAAGATTTAAAGAATACTTGTGACACTGAAGCACAGGAAATAAACTGTGGGTACAACACCATCTAAGGAGAAACAGAAAATAAAAATACAACCTACTTTAAAACGAGTACTCACTTTTCCCTTCAGAAGCAAAACAGAGACAATGTGTGTTATGAAAAGATACAGACAGAAGACAGTAGTTCAGGGGGAGGACAGAAAACACTTAAACTGCTAATGAAGATGCAGATAACCATATGGCATAATGTCTTGTGACACTGCAAACTGTTTCAACAAACTTCTTTAATATAGTTAGTCTTTTATCAAGTCAGTTTGAATGTTCACAACAGTCGGGTTCTAACCCACATTAGTTTGAATGTTCACAACAGTCGGGTTCGAACCCACATCAGTTTGAATGTTCACAACAGTCGGGTTCTAACCCACATTAGTTTGAATGTTCACAACAGTCGGGTTCGAACCCACATTAGTTTGAATGTTCACAACAGTCGGGTTTGAACCCACATTAGTTTGAATGTTCACAACAGTCGGGTTCGAACCCACATTAGTTTGAATGTTCACAACAGTCGGGTTCGAACCCACATTAGTTTGAATGTAGTCAGTTACAAGAATTTATTTCAATTAGTCTTCACACTGACAGACAGACAGACACTTGAGAGAGATCAGCTCCAGACCAACTCTCTATGGAGGCAGTGAAAGACAGACTGTCACAGACAGACACTTGAGAGAGATCAGCTCCAGACCAACTCTCTATGGAGGCAGTGAAAGACAGACTGTCACACTTTTGCAAGAGGTCAAATATAGCAAGCTACAGACAGAAGAAGTCTGAGAGAAAATCTGCCTCAGTATAAAAGAGTGTCAACGTTTTTATGTAGTCTATGCGGCAGAGACTGCCATTGTCACATAGAACGTTACACTGCTACCAGATGCCATTCACAAGACCATGGGCACAACTCCATGGTCCCTAGAGACTGACAGCTGCCTACAGGACAGTAAACACATTTATCCCACAACAGAAATCACAATGCCAGACCGGATGATGTGATTGCTGCTCAATGATGTCTATCTTCATCAGCAATATGTGTTAAGTATGGCGGCATTACGGTCACCACCAGCCTGCATTTCCCACTATTGTGGTGTAGGCAGAGGTTTTTGAGCTTTATCATTTATGGCTGCAAGGCTAGTTCCATCACCACTGACTGTGCAGCTCAGGATTTTATTTACGTCCCTAACAGACAAAAATCCCCAACCTTACTGAGGATTTGAATCTGGGTCTCCTGCATGACAACCATGCATGTTTAATCGTTCGGCTAGCCATTCCTCAATACTGTGGGGTTTTTTTTCCATTCTATAATGGTGTTACAGAGCACATGTCTGAAGCCATAAATGTTGCTGTAGTGTGAGAGTCCCTTCCCCTCCCATTCATGCCAAGGGCCAAGGCCATTCCCTGTCTTATGTTGTTGGGGTGCCATGTATTCATTATCTTCAACAGTTTAACGGTTCTCTCTTTTGTCACCACTCATCTGCCTGATTATTTGCACAACATGCTACTTGCGCAACAGCTAATGAGCATCCAAACTGGCATCTTTTTGTATTTCTACGTTCTTTGGCAGTGGCTTCTTTTTTATGGGGAAAGTGGGGGGGGGGGGGGGGGGGGGGTAACGCAGAAATACAAAACCATTCCATTTTCGATACTCACAGACGGTCATGCTTCAGCGCTTTTCCCTGAAGTACTTCTTACCTGTATCAGCCACTAATATGTACAAGATTTTTTTAACAACAAAGGGCCGTGGCTTTTAGGTCGACCGGGATCAAAATGGGGAAGCAACTTGGCCCAATTTGGGAAGTAAAAGAGGCTGGCATGATGTTGGCCACATATAACTCCCAGCTAGTGAGAACATTTCTCACTTGCACATAAACCAATTTTTTTACCAGTATGTTTAGAGGTGGCGTAATAAGATCAGATATACAATATGCATCATGTGTTTCACATACAGGAAAACGTAAACATACCACAAATGCCATTAAAAATGTAACTCCAGCTGCTCATCAGTATTAAAGGACATACATCAAAATGTTTTCAAAACAACTGTAGGCTTGTACAGGATATTATATAAATTTTAAAGTTTTAATTGAAACATATTTTTTTTTTTTTGCCCTATGTATTAAAGGAAAATTACAAGATACCCTCTGTGTCTGTGTGTGTGCATGTGTGTCTGGTGGTGTCTGTAGGTGTGTCCATGTGTGTGTGTCTGTGTGCATGTGTGCGCGCGCATGTGTGTATGGTCAAATAAATATCATCATAGCAGCATTAACACTCAAGTGTAAGCACATATAGCTAGAGACAATAGATCAGTTAGGTGATGCCCCTTTCTAGTTTATGTATGTTATAAATAATAATATTACTTTGAGAACAGGTTTATCATTTCTAAGATTTGGTCTACACAGAACCTTATACGATTTCAAACTGCCTAAATATTAGTCTGTGCAATGTGTATCCGGGGTCTCCTATTAAAATACCAAAAACTGCGGTGTATAAACCAACCACAAGATATTTAACTCATAATATTGAGTCTGGCCTACACTACCTACCTAACACAATTGACACCTGCCATATAATTCAACCGCCAGTTTGGAAAGACTTTTTTTAGGGTTGAAAACCTGACTTACACGCCAACAATTCACAGTATTTGAAGTTGAGCAAATTCACACCTACCTTTGAAGAGCCAAACAGGCCAAAAATGCCGCCTCTTTTCTTCTGCTTGCCGGAGACTGTGGTACTCTTGATTGTGTTTAATGGCGTGGTGATACGAGGCATTGTGTTGTTGGACAGTTCTGCTGGCCCCGTCGTACTCAAGTCCTCGAAGGGAAGGTCTCCAGGAATTGGGAAGCCTGATTTGTACCGGTCTATAACTGTTTTACTGTCCTGAAAATGTCAAATAATAGATACTTTAGAGAATGCTGTGACAAGTGGAAAGATTGATGACCACAGAGACAGAGGGATGAGCTGGATGGAACAATGGCTTGAAGGTGCTGAGTGTGTGAGCTAAATAAGACCCCCGCCACCTTCCCCCAATAAATGATTATGTGATGGTCCAATATGGCACAACTACTCATATACAAGGCCTGATGCTGACCACATCACCCATCTTGTGCCGTTGGTCTATACAAATATAGGTCTAGCCCTATATGACCTATACGCCTAAAGGCGTGGAAAAGGGTCCTTTACTTTTACTTTACTTACTCATATACAAACAAGGAAGTGCCCTGGGAAGTAAAGCAGCCTGGCATGATGCTAAAGATTTTTTTTTTTTTAACGTATCCAGAAACCATGAGTTGTAAACCCTTTGGCTTGGTACTATGGATATCGCAACCCTTTGGCCTTGATTCCATTATAGGTACCTTTAATCTGGGAGAAATGTGGCTTTTCTGCCTACCCCCGGGAGTGAACCCGGACCACAAGGAGTTCGTCACCCGGCCGCCGCGAAAGTCAGGTTTAACCAACTTCGCTAGAGAGCCGGGCGAATGCTGAAGATATAAACCAACATAGACTGATCATATTAAGATATGGACCTAGAATCATATGCTCAATGTGCTGAGAGCAAGAAACTGGTCCTTTACTTACAAAGGCCTAGCCTGAAAAGATATACTTCAACCTATGATTTAGCTTTCATAACAGTGATTTACCAAGTTGTCATCTTTACAGATTATACAGATATGTCTGAGTTTTATGAGCGTCATTCACCTTTTGTCATGTCAAGAATTTGCTTTGGATTTTTTAACTACAGTTCTTTCGTTTTTGTGTGTCAATATCTGCTTACGCCGCTAGGCGTTCCAGTTCATCAGACAATCGGCAGCCGAGCCAGGAAGTGCTCAGAAGCTGCAAAAATTACCTGAATTATGGGGAGGATTGGGGGGGGGGGGGGGGGGCGCAACTAAAGGAATATGTCAGTTTACAGGAATACGATCATAAATAATACACTGCTACAGATTTCACCAACAACCAAACCAAAGAAGACATTAATTTACAGACAAGAAAAGGCAGACTAGAAACAGGCTTACTTATGTGGTGTTGATTCTACCTACAAACAAACCATAGGCACTAACATTCCAGACAAGAAATAGCAGACTAGAAACGGCAGACTAGACACTCAGACTAGAAACAGCATACTTTATTTAGACTCAGGCAATAAATGGCAGACTAGAAACAGCAGACTAGAAGCTCAAACAAGAAATGGCAGACTAAAAACATACCTACGCGTGCAGTGTTGATGCTACCTATAACGAAACCAAAGAAATTAAAATTACAGACAGGAAACAGCAGACTAGAAACTGAAAAGAAATGGCAGATTAAAAACAGACTTACTTGTGCCGTGTTGATGCCACCAGCCGCCTTTGCTATACCTTCTATACAAGTGTTAAGAATGGGGATAATGTTTTTCTCAATCTCGGCACACTGGAACACACACTCTTGCAGCTTGCCGATTCGTTTTTCATCCATGTCTTGCAGGGACTGAAATAGCCATGACACAAGTATGAAATACACATATTCCAAGTGTGAAATACACACATTTACAAGTGTGAAATACACACATTACAAATATGAAATACACGCATTACAAGTGTGAAATACAAACATTACAAGTATGAAATACACATATTACGAGCATGAAAGAAATACAATATAAGCATGAAGATAGCAAAACAATTAGTGTACAATTACAAAATAACCACAGTACAATGACGACAGTACAATAATGAAATAAGCATAATGAGACCACAATACAGTCAGGAAACAATCACAACACAATCACAAAACAACCACATTACAAAGATGGAGAAAAAAAAAAGAACAATCATGAAACAACCATAAAACAGTCATAAAAGAACAGCGAGACAATCATGAAAAAACTGACAATCGTGAAAGCAATAAGAGCTGTTGTACTGCCAGTTTGTTACATATTAAATGGTACAAGTGAGATAATGTAAGTCTTGGAAATGTCTTCAACAGAGCCTTTTAAAAGAGCACAGTAATGTAAAAGACACCAGTCGCTAATCGGAAATTTGATACTAGATGACACCAGATTTGGGGTACAGACCAATCAGCACTCAGCGGGTAATGTGATCAGCAATCAGCCAGTCACCAGAACATAAACCTGGTACCAATTTGAGGTTGGCAATCCTAGGTGCCACTGTCAATTCTAAAAAAAAAAAAAAAACTGCCTCGATGCTGATCCAAACATATTTTTTTTTTTTCTTTTTCACCAGCTGTAAACTGTGGCAGAAAGTTCTGGTTGTTCATCCACTTTTGGACTGCAGTCCTGCTCCAGAACCTGAGTGTTGCGTGTGCATTTGTTTTACAGATCCCAATCATTTGTATGCAGACTGCTGGTTCCTTGCCTCTCAGGTAGATGCACTCTGACTTTGAAGGAAGCTCGCAATTAGTTGACTCCTATGACATGCTTTTGGGTAGGCAGTGGGTCTATTCTTGTTTTCCCTATAACAGGGCTCTGGAACCCACATGTGGAATCCGAACATATGGCCTTTTGGCTGACAGATGAGCGTTTAATTCTCCAATGGGAGACTCAAAGCACAGGAATAAGCTAAAGGGAAAAACAAAATTTGCAATGAATTCTTTACAAGATGGTACAGAACCAACGCATAACTTTTTTGGGCTTTTCTGGTTTTTCTAGACAAATTTACATTCAGTATTTTGCCACTGCTCTCTGAACAGTCAACTCTCGATAGTTTGTCACTGCTTTCTGAACAGTCAACTCTCTATAGTTTGCCACTGCTTTCTGAACAGTCAACTCTCGATGGTTTGCCACAGCTTTCTTAACGGTCGACTCTCGACACCACTGTACTCAAGACGAGATCTGCTGCCAAATCAACTGCAGCTGATGACACAGGGGTCACAAATAGTATAGATACATGGAACACTTGTGGCACTGACTGGGAATAGAACTCCTTCTCATGACATAGGGGTCACAAAAAGTACAGATACCTGGAACACTTGTGGCATTGACTGGGAATAGAACTCATTCTGATGACACAGGGGTCACAAATAGTATAGATACATGGAACACTTGTGGCACTGACTGGGAATAGAACTCCTTCTCATGACATAGGGGTCACAAAAAGTACAGATACCTGGAACACTTGTGGCACTGACTGGGAATAGAACTCCTTCTGATGACACAGGGGTCACAAATAGTATAGATACATGGAACACTTGTGGCCCTGATTGGGAATAGAACTCATTCTGATGACACAGGGGTTGCAAATAGTACAGATACCTGGAACACTTGTGGCACTGACTGGGAATAGAACTCCTTCTCATGACATAGGGGTCACAAAAAGTACAGATACCTGGAACACTTGTGGCACTGACTGGGAATAGAACTCATTCTGATGACACAGGGGTCACAAATAGTATAGATACATGGAACACTTGTGGCATTGACTGGGAATAGAACTCATTCTGATGACACAGGGGTTACAAATAGTACAGATACCTGGAACACTTGTGGCACTGACTGGGAATAGAACTCCTCATGACATAGCGGTCACAAAAAGTACAGATATCTGGAACACTTGTGGCACTGACTGGGAATAGAACTCCTTCTCATGACATAGTGGTCACAAAAAGTACAGATACCTGGAACACTTGTGGCACTGACTGGGAATAGAACTCATTCTGGTGACACAGGGGTCACAAATAGTACAGATACCTGGAACACTTGTGGCATTGACTGGGAACAGAACTCATTCTGATGACACAGGGGTCACAAATAGTACAGATACCTGGAACACTTGTGGCACTGACTGGGAATAGAACTCATTCTGATGACACAGGGGTCACAAATAGTACAGATACCTGGAACACTTGTGGCATTGACTGGGAATAGAACTCATTCTGATGACACAGGGGTCACAAATAGTACAGATACCTGGAACACTTGTGGCATTGACTGGGAATAGAACTCATTCTGATGACACAGGGGTCACAAATAGTACAGATACCTGGAACACTTGTGGCATTGACTGGGAATAGAACTCATTCTGATGACACAGGGGTCACAAATAGTACAGATACCTGGAACACTTGTGGCATTGACTGGGAATAGAACTCATTCTGGTGGCTGTTGTACTGCTGCAAGACTGCTGCATATTCATTCTTGCTCTCCTCATATTGCTGGGTTTTTGTGTTCATCACTATCCGATGCTGGGATACACAACAAGAAATGGATGAGACACACGAGAAGAAACAGATGAGATAAATGAAACGAAATAGATGAGATGTGTGAGAAGAAATAAAGATATACAAGAGACATTATAAATGAAACAAGTGAGAACAAACTGACGAGATACACCAGAAGAAATTGATGACATACAAGAGGAGAAAAAGAGATGCAGAGGAGAAACAGAGACATGTAAGATGAAACAGATAAGACATGTGAAAATAAATAGGCAAGATAAACAAGGAGAAACAGACGTGCTGCATAAGATGAGATACATGAGAAGAAATAGATGAGATACACAGAAAAAAAAATCAGACACATGAGAATAAACTAATGAGATACATGATAATAAATTTATGAGACACATAAGAGAATAAACAAATTAAATACAATAGATGAAATAAAGATAATAAAAAATACCCTAGGTTGTTTCCTGTTCAAGCTCTGAATCACTGTCCCCTCATTTTTTCACTCTATATTTTTTCATAACACACATTGTCTCTGTTAAGCTTCTGAAGGGAAAAGTGAGAACCCATTTTCAAACAGGTTGTATTTGTATTTCTTGTTTCTCATTAGATGGTGTTGACAACCCAGTTTATTTCATGTGCTTCAGTCTCACAAGTACTGTTTTGACCTTATTTTTTCTTCTTCTAATGAAAGCAAATAGTGGTGAGAGACAGGGTGAAACAGACATAACTGAAATAAACAAAGTCACCCAGGGTGATGAGGTAGGCATGACTGAAATAACTAAAGTCACCCAGGGTGATGAAGTAGGCATGACTGAAATAATCAAAGTAGCCCAGGGTGACGAGGTAGGCACGACTGAAATAATCAAAGTCACCCAGAGGGATGAAGTAGGCATGACTAAAACAACCAAAGTCACCCAAGGTGATAAGGTAGGCACGACTGAAATAACCAAAGTCATCAAAGGTGATGAGGTAGGCAAGACTGAAATAACTAAAGTCACCCAGGGTGATGAGGTATGCATGGCTGAAATAACCAAAGTCATCAAAGGTGATGAGGTAGGCAAGACTGAAATAACTAAAATCACCCAGGGTGATGAGGTAGGCACGACTGAAATAATCAAAGTCACCCAGAGGGATAAAGTAAGCATGACTAAAACAACCAAAGTCACCCAGGGTGATGAGGTAGGCACGACTGAAATAACCAAAGTCACCCAGGGTGATGAGGTAGGCACGACTGAAATAACCAAAGTCACCCAGTGATGAAGTAGGCAGGACTGAAATAACCAAAGTCACCCAGGGTGATGAGGTAGGCATGACTGAAATAACCAAAGTCACCCAGTGATGAAGTAGGCACGACTGAAATAACCAAAGTCACCCAGGGTGATGAGGTAGTCATGACTGATATAACCAAAGTCACCCAGGGTGATGAGGTAGGCACAACTGAAATAACCAAATTCACCCAGAGTGATAAAGTAGGCACGACTGAAATAACCAGTCACCCAGAGTGATGAGGTAGTCATGACTGAAATAACCAGAGTCGACTGAAATAACTAGTCACCTAGGGTGATGAAGCATACATGATTGGTGGGGGGGGGGGGGGGGGGGGGGGAAACCAGTCACAGTGGGTGATGAGTTAGTCATTCACGACCAAAACCTTTTGAGTCACATACAGACTGTCGTGTGATATGCGACAAGAGTCCAAGTACAACCATGCTCACCTTTTCCACTTCTGCTCGGGACAAATTGATATCGGCATCTGCCTTCCTGTAGTTATCCAGTGCTCTTTCTGAATCATAATAGGCTTTCTCATATTTTCGTTTTGCCTATTGATTTAAAAAAAAAAAAAAACATAATCTAAAGCTAAACAGTTAATATAAGGATAGATTCGACAGCTGTTACATGGTGTGTGTGTATGCGCATGTGTGCGCACACATGTGTGTATGTGTGCACGTGTCTGTGTGTGTGTGTGCATGTGTGTGTGCGCACGCGCGCACATATTTTACCCAACATATATACATACAAATGTATTATAAATGGTGTGCATATTTGGAAATGCTATGGACATGGATAAAAAAAAGAGGAAAGAAAAACAAAGAAAGAAGTAAATAAAGGAATGAAGAAAGCAAGAAGCAAGAAAGAAATAAAGAAACAAAGAAAGAAATAAAGACTGACAGGCGCCTTGCAGTAAATAATCTAAAACGTGGAAGTCACCCCATCTCGTCGGCGGCGAGATTTTATAGCGGCTCTCATAAGCTGTCCTATGTTGAGACATCTTCCTTTGCCTTCTATACAGTGTTCCGAAAAGTGGCTCAGGTGCGTTAGACAAAATCAACACACCGCACCCCAAACGAAAATGCACAGCTTTCTTTTCTGTGAACTGTTGTTTCTGGAATATGTTACTGTTGTGGTAAGGTCTAAGGCATGGAGGGTGCCTGTGTGCAAGGAAAGTACTGCAGGGGGAAAGCGCCGAACGCGCTACGGTTGGTGAGTATCAAATCATTGATGTTTTTTTTTGGGGGGGGCTCGCTGACGATGGCAACAGGCATCGAGGGTGGGTGTGATTAAAATGGTCAAAAACAACAAAGACATGATGCCCCTAGACTGCAGGAGTGTTCCATGAAATCCCCTACAAAATCACACGGCAGACAAGATGGGGTGACTTTCACGAGTTGTACCAAAGTTTCACTATGCAGGCAACCTACTAAAACCAACAAACAAACAAAAGTGAAGAAGTTCAACAAACTGGAGACATACCTTCTCTAGAAGGGCCTGACTTTGCTTAAGCTGGTCCTGCAGTCGGACACCATCAGTCAAATGCTGAAATAAAAGAAAGCATCTCTGCTAACAAAGTTCAACAGTCAACAGGGTGTCTTCTAGGCTTCCTAATCAGGAATTGTAAAATCTAATACCATTGTCAAGAGGACCACAAGTAAGCAGCCATTATTTGTTCCTTATTGAGATTCTTCATGCATCAACATGGATGCTGATATTGCAAATGAAGAGCAGGGAATGAAAGTGAGTAGTGTATTGAAGTACTCTGGATTCTCCATTATCATCACCTGTCATCTTAAAGCCTTAAAAATCTCTGTATTGCCTGCCTTTGATGATGCTGTGGAATCTCTGAGGTTACATCAGTTGCAGTTGGACAGTGTTGGCCTATTTCATGTTTTCCGGTCTATTTCACAGTACTACATTCCTCTCAACTTTAATACACTGTATGACTGGTTTCAGTCCTATTCTAATTTCTTCATTTTTTTAAATTTATCTTTTCTTTTTATTCCAGCAGCTCTGATAAGACATCTTTTTTTTTGTTTGTTTTGTTATAATTCTCCATTAAGTTTGTGTAATATTGTTCCATGTCTGACACAGGTAGCAGAGAGTTGACCAAACAAAATAATTACCATCAGATTCCCTGTAAATTACATTGATCAAATAGCCTAGTTACATAACAGCCTTGATTATCCTATTTGCCAACACCAAGAATGACCAGGTGACATATAACAAACAGCATCATAAATGACCAGTTAACATCACAAACAGGACCAAGAATGACCAGTTAACATATAACAAACAGCACCAAGAATGACGAGTTAACATCACAAACAGGACCAAGAATGGCCAGTTAATATATAACAAAACAGGACCAAGAATGGCCAGTTAACATATAACAAACAGCACCAAGAATGGCCAGTTAACATATAACAAACAGCACCAAGAATGGCCAGTTAACATATAACAAACAGCACCAAGAATGACGAGTTAACATATAACAAACAGCACCAAGAATGGCCAGTTAACATATAACAAACAGCACCAAGAATGGCCAGTTAACATATAACAAACAGCACCAAGAATGACGAGTTAACATATAACAAACAGCACCAAGAATTACCAGTTAACATATAACAAACAGCACCATGAATGGCCAGTTAACATCACAATTAGGACCAAGAATGGCCAGTTAACATCACAATTAGGACCAAGAATGGCCAGTTAACATATAACAAACAGCACCAAGAATGGCCAGTTAACATATAACAAACAGTACCAAGAATGGTCAGTTAACACAACATAACATGATCCTGACTGACCTGTTATCATATAACAAACAGTACACACCTTTTTCCGGTCAGTTTTGAGCTCCAATATAAGGTCCTGCATATTTTTAATGACAGCCCCCTGTAGATTCTCAGCCACCACCTCGTGCTGCCCTGCCATGTCAAAAATTTCCTTGAGCATGTCCACAAAGGCATGAGACCATGTGAATCTGCCAGAGAGAGATTACATCTTAAGCTTTTGAAAAACTGGCAGATTTTTTTTTTTTTTTTTAATGTATATTCCACAGTTCCTTGTTGTGTATGTTTTAAATGTATAAATTTCTCAGTTAAATGTTGAATTAAGAGTGACATCACAGCATTTGGGACATTCCCATTAGCAGCTCCGTCCCCATCTTCAGCAGCAAGTTCCAATTCTGGAATTTTCTCAGAAGAGAATGAAAGAAATGAGGAGTTATGTATAAAGGCTCTGCAAGCAGCAAGCATAGGCACCACAGCCTGGAGGCTCGGGCCCTATGAGGCTCACCAGAAAATATTTGGGGGAAGAAAGGCAGCTGTGTGTGTGTTGGGGAGGGGGGTGGTGAATGCTCCTTAGAACATTTGTAAGGACACTAGGCCCCCACCCCTGCCAGCGCCCTCTCCTTAACTCCTTGAAGGCCCAATGAACACAAGATGCACCAATTTTACATCTCTTTTGACTACCCCTTGGGCCTCTGATGCTAAACCCCCTGGGACTCAAAGAGTTAACCATGTAAAGAAGTTCTCTGTTTAAGCATCTTTTTAAACATTTCATACTAATTATTTTTAAAATATTATAATTATTATTTGTCTTATTTGCCACTCAGCACATTAGATTCAAACATACATCAATGCACTCATGCCCAGACACAAAAACACACACACATATAATTTACACTTTCAACAAGGCCACCCCCCCCCCCCCCCCCCCCCCCCCCAACCCCCCCCCCCCCCCCCCCCCCCCCCCCCCCCCCCCCCTCCGAGTGTTTCTTCATGTGGGTGAGACCCTGTGTGAAATTTAGTATTTGTTTATATAGCTGGAAACTGCAACACAAAACAGGTAATAAATTTAATTTAAAACAACATGCCTGTCTATATATGTTATGTCTGTCTGTGTGCATGTACCTATTTACTTACGTGTGTATACATTTCAATCTGGAAAGATCAGTCGTGAAAAAAATATCTTAGGAGAGAACAAGCTAATGATTCATTATGACAAGCTGTGGTTGGAGTTCTTTGTACTGTACCTTACCACAGGATACTTAAACAGTAAAACTGCGCCCACAGATTGAGCAAGCACAAATGTAGATTCCATACGGCTTGTGGTTAGGATACAACAAGAGGGACTAACGAAGCTACCAAGAAAAGTATGTAACCAGAACCTGGATAAAAATAAATGAGAGTGGCACTGGATAGGCAACCGTTGACCATCCGTCAAATCTCTTCTGCTAACTCCCCTATGAAATATACTGTGTGTAAAGCACATTTTCAGCCACATTCAGGCATACTAAGCACATAAAGCTAGACTTACATTTCACAGAGCAATCAGCACTTGGTGGGGGATGTGAACAACAACACATAGGCCACCTGTACTTCCCATGACTTTACCTGATACCCATTTCAGCCTGGGGTCGACCTGGGAGCCAAGGCCATTTTCTTAAGACCAGCTCTGTCAGGACCAAAACCCATGACCTTCAAATCCACAGGTGAGCATCTCGCCGCTACACCATGGTGTAATGGCTAGACGTCATGGTAGCCATGTGAAGAGATTTTAAGTAAACAATAAAAACAAAACACAAAAAATTGGGCAAATATGTATTTGTGAAATAAAGCTCAGTGATCTAAGACGACGATGTGCAGAATTATAATCAATAAAATCAGCTGAGAGATATTACATATGCCATCTGGCAATGACAGCCACAGAAGCGAAGTGGCTATTGGTAGCTATTTATCAGCTCAGTTCAATTCAGAGGCCAAAATGTTGTAAATGGGGATTGTCACAGGCCAGAGGCAACACCCCAAAATAGAATGATCACTAAGGCTATGCAGCTGGCAATGATCTGCAGGCCATTTGCAATGCCTCTATGGACAGTCGGGTGAACAGTTCTTGGGTAGAGCAGTGGCTCTCAACCTTCCTAATGCCACAGCCCTTTCATAAACTTCTCTCATGTTTGTGGCGACCCCACACAATTATTTTCCTCAACTTCAAAACTTCAATGAATGCGTTTTCCTATGGTCTTAGGCGACCCTGTTAAAGGGTTGTTCGACACAAAAACAGGGTCGTGATCAGCCAGTTGAGAACCTCTAGGCTAGAGGCACTACCTTCTGGTTGAAGATCTTTGGTTCACACCCGCATGAAGTGTGAAGTCAACTTCCCCCCCCCCCCCCCCCCCCCCCACAAACTTACCCTGGCTCCTAGATAGACCCGGCCTAAAACTGGTACTAGGCAGTGTCACGGGATGTAAAGGCGGCAGGCACTATGCTGACCACATCTCCCACGAAGAACCAATTGGTCTATAAAAAATATGATTCTAGCACCACATGCCTAATGCACCAAATAAAAAGAGCCCATTCGTGATCGGCGACCAGGTGGCCCATTGGCTCGCCCATAAACGACTTTGTCCCCGGTCGAGACAGTATTGGGCCTGTCTCCTCTGATCACATCAACACTGCAGGAGTCCTTTACAGGGCTCTTGGTGGTGTGCAATGCTCAGCCATTTTTAATGGCACACATAATCTAGTCACAATTATAGCCTAAAGCTCCCCCCTTCAGGGATGCTGGTTAAACGAGACGATTTGTTTTCCTGCTAAGCACCTAGCTACATAAAATGCATGTGTAAACAAAGAAGACCAACACAATGACGACAATAACACAAGCCATAGTTGACTGTAAAAACAAATGAAAACCATATACGGCAGTGACTTCAAGACTGAATAATAAGGACCTTTTTACGCGCATTTAGTAGGTGTACATGGCATATAGGGTTAGACCTAAAGGCAAAGGAGCCCGTTATATTACTTTACTTACGTGTAATCATCCTCCTCTCTCTTCTTTGGCTGGAAGTTCTTGACTAATTTTCTGCAAGAAAGAAAACAGAAAAATCTTATATATGTGGCTAGAGTGTTGTTTCTGATAGCTGAAGCACCACAGTAACATCCATTTGATTTATTTGCTGGGTTTTAATTACTATAATCGCTGAGGAAGTGGTTTCACATAAACAGAAGTCGATGCAAATAACGACCAATATTCTGACAGCTCTGTAAATCAGCGATTGATTTTTTTTAATGTGATTAGTCAAAATATATTTGGCCCCCCACATAGACTTTTCAGGACTCGCCCTGGCGTAGTGGCTAGACACCTGCATTCGGATCAGAAGGTCGTGTCTTTGCTCACTGGCGGAGCGGGACTTGTTTCAAAAATGACCATAGCTTCCATGTTGATCCAGCATTGAGTGGGTACCGGGTGCAGTCCCCAGAAGTGAAGGCGACCGGCGTGATGCTGACCACATCACTCATCTTGTGTGGTTGGTCTTTAAAATATAGGTCTAGCTCTAGATACCCAATACGCCTGAAAAGCGTGGAAATGGGTTCTTTACTCTACTTGAACTTTTCGGCGGGCCAGCAGTCGGTCGCGGCTCATGGGTTGAAGAACATTGCCATAGAACAGTGCTTCTCAAAATTCCCAATGCAGCGACCCTTTAATACAGTTCCTCCTGTTGTGACGACCCCCAACCATAAAATTATTTTCGTTGCTACTTCGTAACTTAGTGAATGTGTGTTTTCCGATTATCTTAGGCGACCCCTGTGAAAGGATCGTTTGACCCACAAAAGGTTCGCGACCCATGGGTTGAGAACAGCTTCTCTAGAACATGTGTAAGGTACCTCCTCCCCAAGTTTTCTTTGCTGGTGCCCTTGATGCTGGGTTTTTCAATACTGTTGCTTTGGGTTTAGTACCGGTTAGGGTTCACTTTCATAACACAATAGTACTGGCTGGCTCTTGTCTCTACTCACAGGTACAGCCCCCTTAACTACGGATGTGACAGTCAGCGAGATGAAAATATAAAAGATCCAGTGTCCTTTGGCGGCAAACTGCGCGAAATGTAATTTCTGTTTTCTACACAGGAATGAAAAAAATATAATAACGAGACAGGGGGGAACACAGAGAGGGTGGCATTTTTAAAGGGTCACAAACTGGTCACGCGGGTCCGTAGTTCTAACCAGAATGCAAGTAGGCAGGTAGGTTGGCAGGAGGGAAATGTATGCAGGTTGGGTAGTTAGGAATGCGGGATGAAAGATACGCAGGCAGGTAGGTGAGTAGGTTGTATGCGGGCAGATATGTCGTAGACGTGCAAGTAGGCAGATAGGTAGGCATGACGTGAGGAATGCTGTGAGATACGCAGGCATGTAGGCAGAATGGACAGGCCGACAAACAACGATGTTTGCAAAGGAGTGTGTAAAACGATAGTAATGCAAGCAGGCGACCATACACAATCTAGTGTTCAATGAAGCCAAGCACGTCAAACTGGTGACTCCCTGGCCCCGGTATTACTAATCACAGTGCACATCGATCGTCCGGCTTAGCCAGCGTGTCCCGTCCCAGTCACAGATGTCCCCTCGTCCGACAGCATTTAATCCTCGTATTCATAAAACGGTCGTTTAGCTATCGCTAATCACATTGCAGGTGATAGAATATAACATGTCTGCCTAAGAAGAACCGCATTTGAGTGTCATGAGCGTGTTTGGAATCAGCTGATTGCTTGCTCTGAATGAATGGAACCGAGTGCCATGCAGAATGGAACACAGTGCTAGCTGAATGGAAACAAGTGTCTAGCGGAATTGAACACGACGCTAGCTGAATGAAAACAGGTGCCTAGCGGAATGAAACATAATGCTAGCTGAATGGAAACAAGTGCCTAGCGGAATATAACACAACGCTAGCTGATTGGAAACAAGTGCCTAGCGGAATGGAACACAACGCTAGCTGATTGGAAACAAGTGCCTAGCGGAATGGAACACAATGCTAGCTGAATGGAAACAAGTTCTTAGCGGAATATAACACAACGCTAGCTGATTGGAAACAAGTGCCTAGCGGAATGGAACACAACGCTAGCTGATTGGAAACAAGTGCCTAGCGGAATGGAACACAATGCTAGCTGAATGGAAACAAGTTCTTAGCAGAATGGAACACAGTGCTAGCTGAAATGAAAACAAGTGCCTAGCATAATGGAATACAACGCTAGCTGAATGGAAACAAGTGCCTAGCGAAATAGAAAACATTGCAAGGCAAAACGCTAAGCAACTTCGGCACGGAGACCCCTGTCTCACAGGGGGTGACACATAGCTCTACTGACAGCAAGGTGTCGTCTAGTATTGAAAGAAATAGAAGATGGAATGAGAAGAGGAGGGGGCGACGAAAAAAGAAGAGCATGGGCTGGTAATAGCTGACAAAACAACGACACAAAGGGGAGAAAAAGTAAGCGAAAATCACGCACTACCTGGGACCCAAACCTTTTCGGAGTAACAGACTAGAGAGCTATCCAAAATCTAACAGGATACAGAAACAATATTGTCTTTTAATTCCTTTACCGAATATATATTTGTCCATTTTTGTATGTTTACTCAGTCTCTTTACACAGCTACCCATGTATACATCACAGGGAAGTTAGCATAAGAGATGCGATGGGTGGTCAAAGGTTACGTATCTAGTGCCTGCCTCGTTAAAACTAATTCAGGTTTTGGTTACAAAGCTTGGTAGCTTCGTTAGTCTCATTGTTTTCTAACCAAAAACGGTACGGAATCTGCGCCTGTGCAGGCTCAATCGGTGGGCGCAGTTGCTTATCTGCTTTTTAAGTACCAACTCGCTAAATACAGCACGAAGCAACTCCAACCAGCAGCGTGACAGTCTGGCAATGATTACATATTTCTGTCTATAATTACAACACAGGTAGCTCTGTTTTTATCGTTCTCATTTGAGGCTGTTTTGTATTCAGATGTTTTATTCCTGCCGCTGTTTGACGTACAGAAAGAAAGAAAAACGTTTGAAAATATCTCTCTGAGACAGGCGTCGGGTTTTCTCAGGTAATCCAAACGACCTCAAGTTTTGCTGTTATCACGGATGGAGTGTGGAAGCATTCACGTACAGGTGTATTACAATCCAGGACAGTAGCATGCTCTGTTCCCCATGCGGGTTCCAGACAGGGCTGCCAATGGGATTTTTTTGAAAAACCCAGCTTCGCTAAACAAAAACCCAAGCAATACATAGACAAAGAACAACAAACAAACAACAACAAAAACCCAGATTGTTAAAATATACAAAATTTGTAGTTACGAAACGAAACATTTACAACTTTCATATAAGGATATATTTAAACAAATTAAACACTTCCCCAAGTCGTCAAATAAAAACCCAGATCTGGGGGGGACAAACCCAGCATTGGCAGCCCTGGTTCCAGAACATCATTTTGGGGAAGGAGGAGGAACAGACCCACTGCCATCTAACAAGCATGTCGTAAAAGGTGACAAATTAGGGGTGTTTTATTCGAAGTCGGAGCGCGTCTGCCTGAGAGAAGAAGAATGAGAAGTCTGCACACAAATAAACCAAATATGTAAAACATCTGCACGCACAACACAGGTTCTAAAACAAGGCAAAGGTCGAGAAGTAGACGAACAAGTAGAACTCTTCGTCATGGTTTATAGCCGAAGAAGAAGAAGAAGAAGAAGAAGAAGAAGAAGAAGAAGAAGAAGAAAAGAAGAAGAAGAAAAGAAGAAGAAGAAGAAGAAGAAGAAGAAGAAGAAGAAGAAGAAGAAGAAGAAGAAGAAGAAGAAGAAGAAGAAGAAGAAGAAGAAGAAGAAGAAGAAGAAGAAGAAGAAGGAGGAGGAGGTAATGTGTGAAACTGAACAAAAACCATATATTTAAATAACCTGTGCTTGTGTGTGTGTGTTTTCACAAGCGCGTGAGAGCCGAATAAACTGTTAGAAATAATGAAATCGATATTTAAAACGCCCTCATTAGGCTGAGGAAATCCACTGTATGTCACTGGCATTTCCGAGGAAATACCCCGAGTTTTTCAGCCACTAAATATAGCCCGCATCGATTCGTTCGCTTACTGTTAACCTCTATCTTGCTGGCGATGACCAGTTCGATAATCGTTTAGCAAGAATCGGATTGGCTGTCTTGTGTTAATTTCGACACATCCGACTTCGTTGCATTGTTTATCCCACAAGACTCCCATTTTACTCGACACAAAGGCTAGCCGCTTGCCCAAAGCCACGCACAAGTATGGAATCCGTATCCCCAGGGATTTCATAAAAACCGCCCTTGTGAATTAATTAGATGACGCCCCTCTCCCTCGTTCTTCCAGGCGATAATTCTATGTGATAAAAGTATTGTGTCCAGACCGTGAAACATTGTTAAAACATCGGTCCTGTTAACGTTCCCGGCCCATCTACACACTGCCTGACCTTTCATTCATACTCTCTCAAACTCTTCTACGTCGGAGGAGTGTCACGCTGTCTTCCCTCCAATTACATCAGCGCCGATGTCGCATGCTACACGACGAGACAGCTAATAACGACCCCAGAACATGTAAAACTGGCCCTAACCGAAACCCCCTACCCATAACCTCAACCTAGGTCACAAGAGAGACTTTTCGAAGAAAGCAGTACAAAGTTACACCCCTCTGACCTAGATCAGACTGAGAAAACGGGCCGGAAAACGTGAACAGGTCTAAAACATAAATCGTACACTAGTCGTACACACACACACAAACTTAAAGCACAATGTTTATAGGGGACATAGATAGCGCAAGAGACGGGGAAGGGAAGGGAGAGAGGTTGATGATGATGATGGACTTTACTTTTGAGTACCGGCTTTATGACTCAGTCTCAGGACTGCCGAAATTTCTGGGGTAGCGAATACCAAAAAGTACTTAATTTTTAACAGAAAAAAAAACCACAGTTAAAACGTCTGTAAACACACATAAATAACCAGATTACCACACATAATTGTTTTTTTTTTTTTAACTGTATGATTAAAACAGACAGGAAAACTATTACCGTAATAAAAAAATATACTTCTGAATAAACATGATGCCAGAGCATCAAATAAACTGGATTGCTAAACTATGGCAAAAGACATGAAAGAGAACCATCTGCCAGTTGTTCAGACGGACACTCCGCCTATTCTAGCCTTTGCCAATAAAACAAAAGCACACTTGAACAATCACGTCAAATAGTAGATATGTATCAATATTCGCGTGGCGCTTTTTCCCGGTACACCACAGATGATTTTCAGCTACAACACCATGCCAAAGTTTAAAACTCTAATGCATTATTTCGGAAACGTACCCAAACATTGGGCGAGGTACCAAAAGTAGTTCTGCTCGGCAAGGGTCAAACAGTACCAAACAGTGTTGCCACTTTTCTCTGACAAAGAACATCCAAAGCGGAGTCAAAAGTATCTAAAAACATCTAACTTGCGTGAAAAACATCTAGAAAAAACATCCAGATGGAAAGATTCACAAATTATATCGCAATTTATATGACTTACCCTATAGAATCATGTCCTCATCTTAACTGAAGCCTGCCTTACAAGATCCACAGGATAAACTTAGCTTGGATGATGAAGTTGAAGCTTCAGATCCAAAATGACTGGTATACTTTAGCTGTTCTAATTTCTTTTTAATACTTAATCAGGGAGCTGATAAGTGGAAAGGCCTTTTCCTACTCTCAGCAGGCCGAATTTTATTGTCAAGATAGCATTTAAGAGGTTTCTCAAGTTACATTTGATAAATTCACTCCCAAAAAAAACACATCTAGAAGAACATCTACCATCTAAACGTCAAAAACGCCATCTAAATGCAAAGAAAAACATCTAAATCTGGATGTTAAACATCCAAAGTGGCAACACTGGTACCAAATGTGAACGAAAGTTACCAACTTCTGCAGGCTTGCATAGTCTCCCTTTACAGGGCTGCTATTCGCCAATCGAAAGCGTCGCATCAAATACAAGAGATTTTACGGGTAAACCCAATCAAGATTCCGAGATCGACCACATAACATTCAGAACGCGAGAATAACAGCTTAACCACTTCGTCACAACAGAAGATACAAGAACTCCGCGGGGAGGTTAAGTTAGCTCAACGGCAGGCTTCAGATCATCACAGAACATCCCTCTTAAACGAGCATTTCGCCCTATTAACTTTTAACGCTATAGTAAGAAAGATGAAAAGGTATCCTAAAATCACCCCCTCACGGCTATCTGAACGTCACAGCCAATCGTTCGGCCTGACGTGACGCGATTCACAATTAGCAGTGAACTTCCGTGAAACTCCCGGGGTCAGGTCAAAGTCAAACGACGGCGCCGTTTTTGAATACTAGTTGGTCGTGGCTCATGCGTCTAAGTGTGCTTTTTAAGCCCGGCGCTGTTGTCGTCGTCGGAAGGTCGCAGTGACTGTTCCGAAGTACAGCGTAGCAGTTTTCTCAAGCCAAGTTGAAGTGGGAGAGGATCGACTTCGTTCCGGTTATTAATACGTTGGTCTCCCCATTTACACACCGGTAAAAACTAGCTCGCTTCTGATTGGTCGACCTCCAGGCTACTTCACCTATGATAGGTCGGCCTCGAGCTCTTCTTAGCTGTCCAAGGAATTCTAAGGATTCTTCTGTAAAGCCACATCTCTGAGACCTCAACATATTATTCAGCTTGTTAACTATCCAGGATTCGCAGCCTATGTTAAAACTGGCACTATATAGCATGCGAGAATTCTATTCCTAACCTCCAATGACATGCATTTATTGCCCCCCAAAAATGTCCATTAAAAAAAAACATGCAGTCCTATTCTGTTCTTTATCTCTGCGACACATCTTCCATCGGATGTTATCCATGTGCTTAGATACTTAAATTTATGTACTTGTCCTAGAATAACGTCTCTGACTTTTATTATACATTAAGCATTTTTTGGGGGGGATAATCAATATTACTTCTGTCTTCCCATTATTCAAACTGAGGCCCATTTATCATTTGTTTACCACCACCGCATCTATCAATGCCTGTAGTTCTGACTTGCGGTTATCATGACGTTGTCATCAGCATAATTTAGACGCATGAGCCACGACCATGATATCATAATATATTCACTGTATAATGAAAACAAATCAGGCGATAGTAAATATCCTTGTCGTACTTTCCTCTCTGACATGTTCCCAGATAGTTATTAATTCATATAGCTGTTGTTTATTGCTAATACATGTTAAATATAGTTCGTAAATCATTTCCATCAGTGTTTAACTTTTCCAATTGTCTTGATTATTTCGTCAGTTTTCACACAATTAAATGCTTTCGTATTGTGAATGAAGCATAAGTAAAGATTGTTACTTACTTCTAAAGCTCTTTCTGAAAGAGTCCTGAGGATGTATATGACACTGTTTGTGCCGTTTCCATCTAAAAATCCCCACAGTTTTTCACTAATTTCTGGTTAAATTGCGTTTCTTATTCTTCTCATAATAATTCCCAGTAACATTTTTTCATATGATTAATTTGCGATAATCTTCCCATTTTGAGCGCCTGGTTCCATTGGCAGAGCAATAGATATAGATTTTAACAGGTCATTAGAAATTTACCAACTATCATTAATGTCATTTAACAATTTTGTTATTTCAATCCCAAAATATCCCAAAGCTTAAAATCCTAATGTGATGTTGACTGACCCAGGTGCCTTTCCTTTTTTTCATGTCAAGCAATGCATCGTCGATTTCACCAGCAAGTATTGATGGGTCTTCATTGTTGTCCTGCAAATATACTTCTAGTCTTTTATCATCATTCAGATCCCACGAGTATTATGTCTATCTTTTTATTATTGTAACTCCCCCGTGTGGGTTCCGGGGCCCTATTGTGGGGAAAACAAGAATAGACCCACTGCCTCCCCAAAAGCATGTCGTAAGAGTCGACTAACTGGGGAGCTTCCTTTGAAGTCAGAGTGCATCTGCCTGAGAGGCAAGGAACCAGCAGTCTGCATTCAATTGAATCAGATCTGTAAAACTGATGCACACGCAACACTCAGGTTCTGGAACAGGACTGCAGTCCAGAAGTGGACGAACAACCAGAACTTTACACCAGAGTTTACAGCTGGTGAACGCGAAGAAGAAGATTATTGTAACTTTGCCCCCATCAACATTCCACCGTTTTTGATTTTTAAACACCCAGTGATGTCAGTGTATACCAAGGTTTTGAAGTGTATTTACTCAGGGACTCGGGAGTCACTGTGGCGTAGCGGCTGGACGCTGATCGGATGGTCGTGGGTTCGCTATCAGATGGTTTTTTTCTTCCAAATTGACCTTTGCTCCCAGGTGGACCCAGCCTTGAGTGGTTACCAGGTGCAGTCCTGGAAAGTAAAGGCGGCTGTCGTGGTGCTGACCACACCACCCTTCTTGTGCCGTTGGTCTATTTTATATATATATATATATATATATATATATATATATATATATATATATATATATATGTGTGTGTGTGTGTGTGTGTGTGTGTGTGTGTGCGCGCGCGCGCGCCCCCAATACGCATGAAAGGCGCTGAAAAGGGTCCATTGCTTTTTTCTTAACTCAGGGACCAGTCCATTACTTTTGTTTCCTTACCTCAGGGACCATAATCTTGGACATGAGGATCGTCACGGGCAAAACGTCCCAGCCCCAGCAAAGAAAGTTCATTATTACAACTGACAATGGGGGCCACTTCCTGGGCCTCCGCGGGCCGCCAGTTGAACAGCCCTGCTGTATGCATTGCTTCAACAACAACAAAATTCTACTGGTATGCGCAACAGGAAATGAACTTCACCGCTCCTCGCCACAAAGGTCAGGAGGGGGAGGGGGAGTGTTTGTGAACTAAAACAAAAAGCTCAAGGAAACATGAGTCATCATGCCAGTTGGTGAACTTTCCTGCGGTTCCTTCGTTCTTGAAATGCTGGCTAGCAAAACGCGGGGCTTTCTCGCCACTTGAGATGGTTTGGTATTTGGTTATATCAAAATGAAGGTAGGACCAATGTTGCCACTTTGGATGTTTTACATCCAGATTTAGATATTTCCCCTTTGCATTTAGATGGCGTTTTTGACGTTTAGATGGTAGATGTTTTACAAGATGTTTTTCATTTTGAGTGAATTTATCAAATCTAACCTAAGAAACAGGATGAAATTTGACCTTTTCAACGCTATCTTGACAGTAAAATTCGGTCTGATAAGAGTAGGAAAAGACTGTTCCACTCATCAGCTCCCTGATTGGGTATTAAAAGAAATTGGAACAGCTAAAGCATACCAGAGTTATTTTGGATCTGAAGCTTCAACTTCATCATCCACGTTAAGTTTATCCTGTGAATCTTGAAAGGCAGACTTCAGTAAAGATGAGGACACGATTCTATAGGGTAAGTCATATCAATTGCTATGTAATTTGTGACTCTTTCCATTTTGGATATTTTTTTCTAGATGTTTCCACGCAAATTTAGATGTTTTTGTATATTTTTTGACTCCGTTTTGGATGTTTTTTGTCAAAGAAAAGTGGCAACAATGGGTAGGACCAAGACATGTTAGGGATGGACGATTCAGGCGGATAGGGTAATGACTGAAACTAAGCTAGCAACCTTGATACAAACACACAACAAATCGGCCAATAGGTTTAAGGTTGAACAACATCAACATCATGGCACACGGGTAGTAACCCATAAGTGCTCAGTTTTTCTTCTAACTCAAGTCTGAGTCCGAAGAAGCTCAGTACAGTGCACAGGCTTTGTAGCACCGGCAAGGATCCTGAAATACTTTGGGTAGATTTTTAATTCTAAATTTTGCCCGGGCAGCGCCGTTAGGCTACTCTTTTCGATGCCCAACTGCCATGGAATTTTTCCACGTGTGCAAACAATGCACACGGGCGACCCACAGACCAGGGCAATTACTAGAGGTTCAAGTCTACGTTAAAAAATCCCAGTCCTTACCGGGGATTGAACCAAGGACTTCCAGCACTGGAGGCGGATACCATGCCTCGAGACCACGCAGCCCCTATCGGCAATAAACCTGACACGAATAAACCACTAAACGAATAGAACCAATGGCTGTTCACATCAGACTGAACGTGGTTGACTGTTTATTGTTTCCCTAACAATGGAAGTCAAAGTACGAAGGAGACAACCCTATTCCTATGGGAAAGTCATACTTTGTCCCATTTAATTAAAAGAAGAGCGGATAACTGTGTGGTTAGGGCTTTGGGCTCTCGTGTGAAAGACCCGGGCTCGATCATCGGTTAAGGACGTCAAATGTTGTGTTTGTGTGGGAGCAATAATACAAATCCTAACCGGTTGTATCGTCGGAAATATGCTGTACTATACTTAGTAAAGAGAGACAGGAATAGAGACAAGAATAGCGTCACAAGTAAAACGCCAAAAATGGCATGTTAAAAAAAAAGTTGTAAGTGTGGAACGGCTGGAAGGTAGGAGGGTAGAGTCGAGAAACACGAAAAAGCATTACTAAACAAAAGACACGATAGGGAACAGAGGACACCAAGTAAAATAATTTAACAGAAAGCAGTAAATGCAAACAGATACAAGTTTGTTATAGAACAGGGAAGGCAGTGAGTCTAATAAAACAACTGTTACCCCGATATAAAGCCACCTCGTAGAAAACTGTAACTGCCAAGATCCAATCAATGATAAGAAAGACCACAAAGGACTAGCAGGTTGGCCGCGAGCCTACGCTTCATTAGATATGTATAGTCATTTGGAATGTGAAGAACAACAAAAAGAAGATGACGACGACAAAGAAGAAGAAGAAGAAGACGAATTGGAAGGAGGAGGAGGTTAAGGAGCGAACAAGAAAGAAGCAGTAGCAGCAGCAGATGAAGAAGCTTGGGTGCAAGTTAATAGGAAAATCGTATGTGAACTTAAAGAAACATGAGTTCTGTTATGTTGATTCAAGAGTCGACATCACAGCACTCGGGAAATTTCCATAAGTGCTCTTTCCTCATCTT